>JANJYP010033131.1:0-17009 GCA_024605115.1 Rastrelliger brachysoma
AGCCTAAATGCGCAGTTATGAAGCCAGGTGTATAGTCTTATGGAACATGCCACAAAGCTTTTATCATATTGCCATAGAAGGCTTGCATGTGTGTTTGATACTAGTGGTTTATAGGGAGAGAGAGAGAGAGAGAGAGAGAGAGANCAATTTTATCCAATAAATGAAAATTAAATAAAGTGATATCAGTATATTATCATGTTATTGGCTGAGTTATTACATTTGCATAGATGTTATTTTATTGCAGGCCAATAACGTGATAACCAGCCAACAACATATTAAATTATTAAATTATCAAACAAAAGTTTTCACGTTATATGTTCAGGACTTTTATTATTAGCCAGTTACTATGTTATTGGCCTTTTAAAAAGCATTCATTTATTACATTACTGGCTCCTACAGACCCTTTGAACAAAGGAGAGACTACGTCAACCTCCACAGTAGGGTATTGTTGGAAATATGCCTATAGCTGACATTTGGTGGCTGAAAAATATTTTCATCCATAATTCTATTAACTCATAGTAGGCTTGTCTGATTAAAAGTGTAATGTGAAATTAATTATGTCACGTAAAAATGGAATTGCTCAGACACTGACACGATAGGTGTAGCTTCTACACTACACAAAACCTTTAACATTACCCTATGATGTGGAAATTACATATTTCATTAAAAGTCTGTAGTGGACCCAATGAGCTTGGCTGAAAGTTTAGCAGGCTGCTCTAATTTTTGACACTCTCGTCCTGTCTAGCAAATATCCATATCTAGAGTTTGTTTAATAATCATGTTGCTGTGCTTGTTACCAGGTTTCATCAATAAATCGAGTACTCAGGAATTTAGCCAGTGACAAGCAGCAGATGGGCACAGTTGGACCTGAAGGAATGTTTGACAAACTGAAGATGCTCAATGGACAAACTGGCTGGGGAGGACGTTCAGGATGGTATACAGGGACTACACTCACTACCACTGGTAAGACATTAACTCATACTGCAAAGAGCAATAGTACAATGGCTACTTTACTACAACTAAAATACTAGGCTAACATTCACACCAAGGGCCTGATTTACTAAAGGTTTGCATGTGTAAAAACGTGTGCAAACAACTGACAAACAATTGTCATCACATCATCATTGTCAAAAATGTTCAAGCTGACGTACTAACATGGTGCACTGAGGTTCGCGTCTTTCAAAAGTGCAAGATAGTACACAATGTTATTTAGCACATTTACAAAACTCAAAGGTGATGTTGCTGACTCTATGTCTACACACATGACTCCACATGTCACTGTAGAGACGAGGAGACAGAGGCACAACGACACAATACTCTGAGAACTGACTTTTTCCACTGTGTTAATAATTTTGGAGTGCAATATTTTTGATGTTACAAACAGCATTGACTTTGTCACTAATACCCAATTTAATTTTTTTTATAACTCACTATATGTTAGCCTTATTTTGCTCCTGCAGCTTTCTACTCATCCAAACTCTCCACTGCTGTCTCCACATGTTGCACCCGTTTTCATTTTCGCAAAACGCACACAAATTAAATGTGCAATCTATTGCACTGTTTATGCAATTTAGCATCCTTTATTTGGGATGTTAGTAAATCAGGCCCTGCATTTTGCGGGTGATCTACTAAGAATAACAGAAATGAAAGCAGGTGCAACAGGATGGAGATAGCAGTATTTAAATGAGGATTTTGTGTGTCTTAGTGGAGAGTGGACAAGAAGAAAATGTCATTGCACATTCATCTCCTCCTCTGCACAGTGACAGTAGTCATCATTTAATACCTGCCTTTCAAAGGTATTATTTATAGACGCAGTTAGTTCAACACTATCACCTTTGAGTTTGGTAAATTGCAATGCACGTACTAAATAACATAGGCTCTATGGCATCTGTATTTTCTCCTCGTATTTTACACACAGGAGTTAAAACGCCTCATGTTGGATATTCATTATGGCAAATGTACTAAATGAATATCTTAAATATTTGAAAGACAGACCTCAGTGTGCTGTGTTAATGGAACAGCGGGTAATGTCAAGTTTACACACATTTTTACACATGCAAACCTTTAGCAAATCAAGCCCTAAGTGTGCTATTTTCTGCTGGCACAAGGCAGTGTTGCAATGCTGGCTGTGTGTCACAGCAGGCTGCAGCATCACACAGCAATTGAAACTATAAGAGTGTCTCCAAATGGAGAGAGAGGCTTTGCACATTTAAACATATGGTATAAAAGAAGTAATGTAATTAATGCTAAATTTGTCAGGCTCCACGTTCTGTCAATACAAGCTCAAGTTACTACTAGGAAGTACTGGCAAAGGCTTGGTGCATGAGATATTATGAGAGTGCACAACTGTAAAAATGAAATGTGAAAATAAATTAATTAAATGACAAAAAAGGACATTGTGAAGGCAGAAGCACCACAGATATTTTATATGGATTGTTGTTTCGTATATAAAAAACAACAATCGTGTAGTGGATTAGATTGTTTTCTAATCCACTCAGTTTACTGGTAGAGGATCACACACACTTCCAAAAATCTTGTTTACCTCATGTTTACCTCCTAATAGAACTAACCAAGTTTACAATGTCAATTTTATATTTGTGTGGGATATTGTATAAAGGCTGTTCTTCCTGTAGGATAAAGAAGGGCAGATATTTTGTATTTTTAATTGATAAGGACTTAGATAAGGAGTTTCAAATATGCAGAAGAGTAGAACTGCATAGTTTACATATGTTAAACTATAGATATATTAATTGTTTGCACAAAATATGCAGCAAACATAAGAACACATAAATTCATTTGTTTCTACCATAGTCGGCATATTGGGATGGATGTATATTACATTTTTGTTTTGGAACCCATCTCTCCCATTTGACCTGTTGCTGCATTTAAAGCAGATGAGGGGTACTCATGTTTTTGGTCATTACTGAAGCTTGTCCTGACTCCACCTTCTGATTCTGTATTCCTCCCACTAATAATGTATTCAGTCTTTCCTCCTCCTAAGTTGTGTCTGACTGCACTCGGTTTTTGTCAACCCTAATGGTTAGGAAAGCTGCAAAGATGTGTTGGTCACACCCATATGCACAATGCAGCAGGAATAAGACTTGTGTCTGTACCTATATCCAATTTAAAGATAACAGGTCTTTAAGGGTCCTCTTTTTAGAAGCCTAGGCATTAGATAAGACACAAGTGAGGCACATGAGTTGGCTCAATTGTCATTACCATCATACACTATGCAAAAAACTATGATGCAACATTTGGGTCTCAGGATGACAACTAAACCAAATTCATCCACTGATAGACATTCACTTCAATTATTATTTTTTTTGTATTTTTTCTTTTACTCACAATCTGATGTTGAAAGAAAACAATCATATCCAGTTGTGTTCTTTATTTAAAAGTGTTCTCATGGCTGAAACCACTTGGACATCAAATTTTGAATTCAACCAGATTTTTTTGTTGAAAATTTGAATTAGAAACAAGCTGATCTTGATCGTTCTGTAATATGGCATCTTCATTTGAAGGTCAAGGATTATTATGATACTAATACACTGCACACAATGTTCCAATACCTATTTAATGCCTCTTCATTGCAGTGTAAGGTACACTTTTTTTCTGTTCCTGCCTGCAACATTTTTAAAATTTTAAACCTTTTGTGTGCAGTATGTGCTTGCACAATTCAGACATTCAGAAGCATGCACTGCACCAAATGAAGGCCTGAAATAATTGATATTAAGGTTGCAATGCGTTGTGATTTTACCATATTAAAACTGAAATTATGATGGCTTCATCCAAAAGTGTATCCTGTATTTGTATGCGCCTGCTTATACAGTAGTGGTTACAACATATAAATAATAAAATAAAAAGTATCTGCCATTTATCCTCGGATATGTATTTGTATTTGATTCTGAAAGAGACCGTTAGACCAACTTACCAACCTGAAAAAAACCATCATTATTATGTTGCACAGAGAAGATACTGCATGGAGTTGCTTCTTTCCCTTTCCCCTCAAAGTGTGGGCTGTTGGCCTTGTTTGCTCTGGGATGGGGCTCATATGCTGTTGCTGCTTGTCTAGCAACTCCCCAGGCATTACAATACTGAGACAAAGCCATGCTATACTATCATGGCTGCTGGCTCCCTGTGTGTGTGTGTGTGTGCGTATGTGTGTGTGTGTGTGTGTGTGTGTGTGTGTGTGTGTGTGTGTGTGTGTGTGTGTGTGTGTGTGTGTGTTTGTGTGTGTGTGTGTGTGTGTGTGTGTGTGTGTGTGTGTGTGTGTGTGTGTGTGTGTGTGTGTGTGTGTGTGTGTGTGTGTGTGTGTGTGTGTGTGTGTGTAGGGGAAGGGAGAAGAGAGGCGGCGTCTGGTCTCATTTGTGTTTCTTTCTGCCTGACTGACTGTGACACTGAGCAATAGCTTCATTCTGTTTTGCAATCTGTGTCTGCTGGGGATAATGAATAATTAGGCTAGCACCACAAATAACATGTGCTCCACAGAGAGCTGGAGTCAGGCTCCCCTCTGTTTAGAGATCGCACATTGGAGATCTCCATTCTGAAGAGTCCTGTACCTTTACTCATCCTTCACTGATTTGCGCGGCCTGATGGCAAATGAAACAGAACATCATGGATATGAGTTTTACATATTGCACTGCCTACTCTGATTAAGGCCAGAAGTTTTAGGTATACACTGCAGTTACTGAGCTGTTGATAAATTACTGTCAAATAGTAAGTTGTCACATCTAACAAACATTTTATTACATCTCAAACTATCAGTTTGTCTTACCAAACATGTATAAATAGGAATAAAATGCAAGTAAAGTTTATATAGTCCTAATTTGTCATTCACATGATTAAACAAAGACTTTGACACAGTTTATATAACTTTTCATCATGAGATGGATTTAGGATCAAGAAGCAGAAAATGTTCACCTTACCGTATTTCTGACTTCAAAGTTTACTGGAGCATTTACACTTTATAAACCTTCTAAATGAAATATACTGCTCTGTTAATGCCACTTGATTTATCTTACAGACTTGCAGATTCATATTTTTAATTCTGTCTTTTATTCTTCCCCCCTTCCTTGTCGCAGAGTGTCCACAGGCAGAGGGAGGGGAGAATACAATATCAGTAAATTCCAACGGTGAGGATTCAGAGGAGACTCAAATGAGGCTTCAGCTGAAGAGGAAACTGCAGAGAAACAGAACGTCATTCACACAGGACCAAATAGACGCACTGGAGAAAGGTGTTGATGCACTGTATTGTATTTGTCAATGGAAATTACTTAGCGCTAATTGACATATGTATAGTCATTCTTATGTTTATTTATTTTTATGTATTTACAACATACAAAGGGAAAAAATGAACCGCTCCCAAACTGACACAAAGACAAGTGCAGCTCAGGAGGAGAATTAACTTTAGTATTCCACCAGCAGTGGTAGATGTAATGTCTGAGTGTCTATTATACCCTTTTCGCTGTCATACAGTAGATGTGGTGGTATGTTTAAGTTAACTGTCATAAACTACATATTATTGTGTTCATGTTCACTGTCACTGTCATCCATTGCATATTGTACTTGATGTTTGCAGTATTTAACATTTAAGGTTGGTCTGGTGCGACTAGGCTGAATGATTCTCACTTAAATTCCATCACTAAACCTAAGAGGCTGGACAGAAAGAGTAGGGAAAGAAGAGAAGGTGTTAATCTATCTCTCAGCAAATATCAAATATCCATAAAGATTGTATTGTATTCTCAATTTCTTATGATGAAATATTGGTTCTATTGCCAAGCTGTAGAAAATAAAAGCCCTAAAATAGAGGTATTGTAACTATGTCTTTTTTTTTTTTTTTTTTTTTTTTTTTTTACAAATTTGCAAAGAAAGGCTGATATACTTCAGAACTATATACTACAGTATAGGGGCTTCTTGTATCTTCCCCCAAACCACCCTCCCATTAGTAAGCACCCAACTTCCTTTTGTAAAGGCAGGTTTCCACTGTGAATTGCCAGAATTAGCTAAATTGATTGAAAATATAAGAGAATATCATATAAAGTTATAGAAATACACATGGTTTCACAAGCTTTCTCTGACATGGATAAATGGTATATCATGTACACTGCTTCTGCTCTCTGTTGCAACAGCTGATGATAATGTCCAAATATAATGTGAAATGGAGTGCAAACAATACAGTTCAGTACAGGCTCATATTGTTTGATCATGAGCTGTGCATTTATCCAGACAGACAGAAAGTTCATGGGAATAGTGACTGTGAGAAAGTATGCTGTATGTATGAGTAGCAGCTATTCATATGACTTCTTTACTGCTGATGATGGATATCAATACGTCACTATCTTCACACCTTAGTGTCCTGATATCTATGAAAAAGACACAGCATAGTTAATAAATCATATAATGACAGTGTGTTTTTGTACCAGAATTTGAAAGGACTCATTATCCAGATGTGTTTGCCCGGGAACGTCTTGCAAACAAAATAGACCTACCAGAGGCACGGATACAGGTAGGCTCCATCATAGATTAGTATGTGAGTCTGTAAGTTAACAGTTAATATTGTTATATTAGTCATATTAAGTTTACTTAACTGAGTAATAACCAATATTTTTTTTCTTCTCTTGTATGTGTAGGTTTGGTTTTCCAACAGAAGAGCAAAGTGGAGAAGGGAGGAGAAGCTGAGAAATCAACGTCGTCAGGTGTCTAACTCCTCCAATCATATTCCCATCAGCAGCAGCTTCAATGCCAGTGTTTACCAGCCTTTAGCACAACCCGCTACACCAGGTACTGATGAAGTCAAATACTGTAAGTGAATATAGCATACTACACTAGCATTTTGACCGTAGTAACTGTATCAGTATTGTTTTTAAGGATAATTTAAGTGTGTTATCAGCCCTTTTACAGATATTTTGACTCATCAATTTACCAATAGCAATAACAATGTTTCAGGAGACTTTCATTTTATTACTTTGCATGTGTACTCTTCCTAAAGTGACATGTCTACACATTGTGAGAAAAGCCTGTTGGTAATGGCAATGTTAGATAGTGACCTGACTAGAACTTCAGACTGTATCAAACTCACACAAATAACTTATTATGCAGTTATAAGCACGATTTGATTGATTTAGGAAAATGCATTTTCCTCCAGTGCACCAAAATTTTGGAATGACTATCAACACACACACACACACGCACGCACACACGCACGGACGCACGCACGCACACACACACACACACACACACACACACACACACACACACACACACACACACACACACAGCAATAGCCTATCAACCTATGAACAGTTTAAAACACAATAACCCCCTTGTTTCACATTATAACTGTTTTAACAAATTTTATTTTGTTTTTTTGCTCAAAGTGTAATTATCTCTATATACGATTTGAGGGATCAGACTTGGACAAGTGGGCAGGTGGAGATGTGGTTCAATTCCCAACCCCTCCTGTACTCATGTCTACTCATGTCACAATGATCTTGTATGTTCTTCAGATACTGAACTCCAAAGTGTTCCTGATGACATTGCATGGTAGCTTGCTGCCATTATGTTTCAGTGTGTGAATTAATGGGTGATTGAGCAGCACTTTGGAAGAAAGCCATTTACAGTCATTTAACATTTTTTAATCTCTATTTCTAAATATCTTTCTAGTGTCCTTCTCATCAGGATCTATGTTGGGAAGGTCAGATCCAGTTCTGTCTAACAGCTACAGCCTCTCAGCCATGCCAAGCTTCAGTATGGCTGCCAGCTTGCCCATACAAGTAAGATAACAAGAGAGAACTAATCACAGAATGCATACAAGGATAGTGTCTCTACAATACCTGGAATTAGAGATGACAACATATGTGCAGCTCTGTGCATAGACTACAGTTGCTTTGAACATTTGTGTTTAGATGTTTGTCATGGCATGGGTGAAAGTCTGTGGCAGTGTTGGTGGCTTGCTCCTCACCTTGGGCTACACATGAACCTGAACCTAAAGTTGACACAGGCTCTGCCAAAGAACACAGAATTGTCCAGCAAAGTTGAACCTGTCTCAGTTTTTTCCCCAAGATGTTATATGGAATTGCACTGCAGTGACCAATCAAATATAAGCAAGTGCAATTTTTATTACCCTTATAGGGTAGATTTACTTAAGGTCTGCGTGTATTAAAATGTGTTTAAACTCATTGCACACGCAAAAGACTGCACAAACTGATTTACTAACAGTGCACACTGAGGGTTGCGTTTTTCAAAAGTGCAAAATAGCACGTCTGCATCAGTTAGTACGCTTGCCGCCATGAATATGTAATATCGGGCATTTACACGCAATTGTGCCTGTGATGGGAGGAGAAAATGTAAACATATTAATTTAGCACACGCAAAGTGATTTATCAAACCTGAGAGCAGTTTTGCTCACAGAAACTGTGGCTATATTTAATACGTTTCAAAAGGAGGTGCAAACACATGGCAGCAGAAAGACAACTGCACCTGCTCATTTGCTAACATTTGCTGACGTTTTATTATGATGACTTATTATATTATGATTTGTTATTGATCTTTGTGCAGGGTACAGACACGGTGTCAGAGAGAGAGAGAGAGAGAGAGAGAGAGAGAGAGAGAGAGAGAGTAGTGAAAAGCCTTCATTGCAATTCATTTTTTTTGTTTTTGTTTTTTTATTGTAATAAAAACATGCAAACAATCTCCCGGATTTTTTCACTCAAATGTTGGCATATATGATTATAAACCAATTTTTCTTTTATTCTTCTGATGTCTTTATATCTTCTGTTCACTTCAACTGTTAGCATGTTTTATCAACACTATTTATTTTTTCATAAAATTCCTCCCATCAGACTTCTTTGCTGTAGCTCATTAAAGTGTTTGTTGACTTCATACCAACACCGCTAATTCTATAGGGTCTAATGTCACTGTGCTTTCATCTCTCTAAACTCTCCATGCTGCAAGAAACATGCAAATCCCTCATTCAAATAGACGTGTCTCCTTTACGTTTGCACCTCATTTACACAAACACTCTTAGTAAATCACCTGCAAAGCAGGGTTCAGCCCCACACACAAAATTTTAACATGTGCACGCAAATTAATACACGTAAATTGAGATCTTAGTAAATCTGGCCCTATGAGTACATGTTGGACTATTTACCTTATGATTATCATTGTGAAAGATAAAATCACTCCTTATGTGATATCCTTACAGTGATATTCTTACTTCATAGTATCATAAACAGCTGCATAGTGTTTCAGACTTACAGAGTGGACTTTTTTGATTGTGTTTTACTATCTCACCTCTAGCTTTATGTAAGGGGCCACACCAAAGCAGTGCCTTGTATGCTTATTCTGGACTGTTTTTGTTTTTTTTTTTAAATCTGAAAACTTTTCAACTGCAACCAGAACATCCACATTGTCACATGTTGTGCGTATTCTGGAAGGATCTGACTGACCATGGCTGATTACAAAGAGTCAGAGCTGAATGTCTTTTAGGACAAATATTCTGCTTTGAATTCAGTGATGCTGGGATTTTTTGAAATGTAGATTAAAACTATTTTTTACTGACTTTACCCAGCTGTGATGGTCTGAATAAAATGCCTTGTAAGCCTCATTTGGCTTATTCCCACAACCGTCCTATGTGAAAGAATGTCTATTAAGTGGGTGGGTTGTTGGGTTGATTCAAGCAAACTTATTTCATTGATTAAACTGACTTCACAATTGTTTTATTTTGTGTGTTTTAACAGTTTGAATACATTTACATTTTCAGACATCCAATCAGACCTCTTATTCCTGCATGCTGTCCACCAGTCCAACTGTAAACGGAAGAAGTTATGAGACATATACCCCTCCACACATGCAACCACACATCAACAGCCAGTCAATGACCTCCTCTGCAACATCGTCAACAGGTAAGAAGTTAATTGCATAATCTTCCACCACTTACCTCCTCCTTGCAGGAATTATGTTTAGTAAAGTAAGTAAATAATTTTAATTTATACAGCACATTTAAACCAAAGTGGTTCACAATAAAAGAAGATAAAAAAGATTTAAAAAGTAAAATTAAAAAATTACAGACACCTGTACAGACAGACAAGACAGAGCAAGAGTAAAATACAAGACAATACAATTCATTCATTCACTTTAATACAATCATATCAAAACTATGTTCAAGAATCATATCATGTATTAGTGAAGCTGTACGAGACAGTGATCAGGTATTTATAAAATATAAACTTCTTGTTGAATTGATTAGTGGTAGGCTTAACTATAGAGCTGACACTGATCAATGGTTTCAAACTTTTCAAACTGCCATGATGCAAAGGTCTTTGCAATTAAAATGTCTTTGTAGCAAAGATGGTGAACATAGGGCTTAGTGGATTTCCACAATCACTCTGCTGGTCAGTCAAATGAGTGGACAGATCAAGCACTGGACTGAACATTATGGGCCAGATTTACCAAGATCCCAATTTACGTGTATTAATTGGCGTGCACGTGCTAAAATTTTGCGTGTGGGGCTGAACGCTGCTTTTGCGTAAATTACATCAGTTGGAAACACGTCTATTTGAATGAGGGATTTGCGTGTTTTATGGTTTGCAGCATGGAGAGTTTGGAGAGATGAAAGCGCAGTGAAATTAGACCCTATAGAATTAGCCATGTTGGTATGACGTCAACAAACACTTAAATGAGCTACAGCAAAGAAACCTGATGGGAGGCATTTTGTGAAAAAGGAAATACTGTTGATAAAACAGCTGATGAAGTGAACAGAAGATAAGAAAAACTGGTTCATAATCATACCTGCCAACATTTGTGTGATAAAATCCGGGAGATTATTTGCATGTTTTTATTACAATAAAATACAATTATCACCGAAACACTGCATTTACTGCAATAACAACAAACACGTCAAACTAGAAAAGCACAAGGCAGTTCAGCCTTTCAGATATTTCCTAAAAAGTTCATCAAATCCGTCCATAACTTTTGGAGTTATGTTGCTAAGAGACAAACAAACAAACAAGTCTTGGCGAAAACATTATTTCCTTGGTGGAGGTTAAAAAAAAAAAAAAAATTCAGTCGCATAGGCTTTTCGCTACTCTCTCCCTATCTCTGACACCATGTCTGTACCCTGCAAAGAAATCAATAATAAATCATATTATAATAAGTCGTAATAACAATAAAACGTCAGCAAAGCAAACGGATGGGGGCACGATGTTACCTCAATGTTGGTCTGATGCCTAAGACCAACACTAAGGAGCAGGTGCAGTTGTCCTTCTGTTGCCATGTGTGCGCATTTACACACAAGCCGTTTGCACCTCCTTTTGAAACGTGGTAAATATAGCTGCAACTTCTGTGAGCAAAATTGCTCTCAGGTTTGATAAATCACCTTGCGTGTGCCAATTTTTACATATTTACGTTCTCTCCTCCCAACACATGCACAATTGCTTGTAAACGCCCCATATTACATACTCATCCCGGCAAGCTACTAACTGATGCAGACATGCTATTTTGCTCCTTTGAAAGACGCAACCCTCAGTGCACGCTGTTAGTAAATCAGTTTGTACAGTTTTTTGCATGTGCAATGAGTTTGCACACGTTTTAATACACGCAAACCTTTAGTAAATCTGCCCCTATGACTTTAAGGTGCTGGGTGTAGGACTTAATAGCATCTAGCAGTGAGGTTTCAGATTTACTCCCCTTCTCCTTCCTTTCCAAGGATTGAGAAGAATCTTGGGTTACTGCAAAGCTCATGAAAAATGTGAAATACTTCTCTCATACTAAGGTACCACAAACACAAGTCTTATTTTCGGGTGATCTAATTAAAACATACATTATGAATATTATATTCCATTTTGCCAGTGCTGTTTCATTAGATGCCACCAAACTGTACTTTAATGGGGAGCAGGTGTATAGGGAAGAATGGGAATGAAGGACGCTGTATTCCAGAGTGTCAGAAAGCACCTGTGCACAATGTCTGTTTAAATGGAGACCACCTGTACCAAAAGGTGACCATGTTTCCAGAAATGGTTGAAATTTTCAACAAAGTGCACAGTGTTGCCATCACAAGTGGCTCAGGTGGTAGAGTGGTTGTCCACTAATCGGAGGGTTAGTGCTTTGATTCCCAGCTTCCCCCAGTCAATGTGTCCTTGAGCTTACTCCAAAGTGCTCCTGCACACACAATCACATTATGTGAATGTGTTACTTACTGGTGAGTAGGTTGGGGTAGCCACCTTTGATAAAAGGCCACTATCAGCTTACCATTAATTTCCATTTGCCTTGTGACTTTACCTCATCGTTTTATGCAGTGAAATGTGTTTTGTAGCTGATTTAAACTGGATTCTCATGGCTTCTTTGTATTTCTTTTACAAGGTCTGATCTCCCCTGGTGTCTCAGTTCCAGTGCAAGTTCCAGGAAGTGAAGCGGACATGTCACAGTACTGGCCACGTTTGCAGTGATTTCATCTCTCATGGCAGTAGCGCTTACCTATGGTAATCATCAGCAGTAACAGCAGTAGCAGGACTGTATGGGCCATCAACATAAGACCCATCCCCCTTTACAACTTGAATGTCATAAAAGGACCTGCCATTGTCACTGAAGCAGACTGTACCACAGCTAATGAATTAGGAGAAATGACTTGTCAGAGAACTTTCAAACCAAAATCTTGAGACAAACCAGATGGACGGAGTGTGGATACAATTCTTAGTGAAGGTCTTCTACAGTATTTACTGGCTTCTGTATACCAGTACAACTTAAGCTAAGTGTATGAAGAGTCTTTTTTTTTAGGAGTTTTATCTCCACATTATCTGTGTTCATGAGTTCAGGAAGCTGGACCGTCCTTTGTTCATAATAATCTCCAGACAGAAACAAACTACTTCATGTCCATTTGGACATTTTGTGGGAAGACATATTACCTCCACTGTCAGTTCCTCATTTGTATCATCATGGTGTATTTGTAGCAAAAACACATAGCTGACTGAAATGTAAAAGGAAGCACTTCAGCAGATTCCAAAAACCTAGAACATGTACAGAACTTCAGAATATATGTGTTTGCTATTGTAAAGGCCTGACTTGGTTTGAACTGATAACTGGCATGGAATCTGGGGCAGGATCACTGTTTTTAAAATTGATTGTTATCAATAAACAATAGTTATTATTATTATTATTATTATTATTATTGCAGAAATACTACTACTACTACTACTACTACTAATAATAATAATAATAATAATAATAATAATAATAATACTTTATTATAATACATTATTATAATCATGCCCAGAAGTTTTACCATAAACCAGCTTTTGAAAGACTGCAGGGGAACCAACACTTGGCTATCTTATAAAGAATGAACATTAGATTGTTTTCTTGGGTATAAATTTGTTTCTTATTTCAAAGTGTAAACTATTTGTCTTCTCCAGTGATCTGGGAGCATTTCCATAATAAAGTTATTTCAATTACAATCTTTGTTACATTTGATATAATTGTTATGAAATCAAATTTTTAATTTGCTGAATTGTCCGTAATGCACCTGAATGTGATAAAGACTGTACAATATGAATTTTTTCTGTAATCCATATCATTGGACACATATAATAGAATGCATTTTAAATGTGGATGATGTACTCAAGACTAGCGGAAGCTAAAAGCAATGATCAGTAAAAAATACAATTTCAACAATCCAGTGAATCTGTCCCTATCTTATCTGATTTGCAGCTCTACTAACAGCCTCTTGGGAGTTGGGATGGTAAGGCAGGTGCAGGTAAAACAAAACGTCCAAGAAACTCTTGGATTATATGATTGTCATCAACTCATGCAGATGGTACAGGTATTCAAAGGGGGTTGATGCCCTTTGGTTCACTTCCATTGTTGATGCCTTCAACGCCTTAGGGGAGACTGTTCAAAGCTTGTAAGCAGAGAATATTGGTATTCTTGATTGAAGTATTTGCAAAGTCAAGCAGCTTGAGTGTGGGCATCAATGAATCTGTCCCTGTGAAAAACACAAGTTTGTCAGTTGAGTGTATAACGATATATAGCTAACATTACTAACCCTTAGTAGTTTGGTATGTATGACATGTGAGAATGTCATACTTTACCTGACCAATTGAAATTGACAAGCTGAACAACTACATGACCAAGATGGTTGCAGCAGCAGTGGATACAGTGGAGTCACCTAAATTTCTAAATCATCTCTGCCCAGCACCGCCTCTACCTACACGCAAATCACACGCTGTGCATAGGGCCTCAGGAGCAAAGAGAAACAGGAGAGAGAGAGAGAGAGAGAGAGAGAGAGAGTAATCTGACACTGCAAAGTGTTGCCACAATGATTGACAGTTTTCAGCTGATCATCTGATCAGTGGTCAGATGAAACAACAGGCAGTTAGATGCAGGTGTGCATCCAGGTGCTTCTCCAAACAGCAATATGAATCGGAAGCAAGCAAAAGAAAGAAAAAGTCAAAACAACAAGGCTCATGCTTCCCTTGAAGGTGGTATGCTGTTGAAATAAAAAAGATTTACTAAGATCCCAATTTGCGTGTATTAATTTTAATTTGCTAAAATTTTGCGTGTGGGGTTGAACCATGCTTTGCGGGTGATTTACTAAGAGTGTTTGCGTAAATTAAATCAGGTGCAAACGTGTCAGGACACGCCTATTTAAATGAGGGATTTGGTGTGTCATGGTTTGCAGCTTGTTGAGCGCAAAGCAAAATTAGACCCTACAGAATTGGAGGTGTTGGTAGATGAGCTACAGCAAAGAAATCTGACGAGAGGAATTTTGTGAAAAAGTAAATATTGTTGGTAAAACATGCAAACAGCTGATGAAGTGAACATAAGATGTAAAGACATCAGAAGAGGAACAAAAGAAAAATTGGTGTATAATCATACCTGCCAACATTTGACTGCTAAAATCCTGGAAATTATTTGCATGTTTTTCTTATAATAAAATACGATTATCACAGAAACACTGCATTTACTGCAGTAGCAACAAACACAACTGTCGCCCCCCCGATATGAGCACCATAACCAGTGGTGAGCAATGGTTGTAGTTGTAGCCACAGGCTCAGTGGTGACAATCGTCACTCGTCAGCACACTACAACTCTCTCTCTCTCTCTCTCTCTCTCTCTCTCTCTCTCTCTCTCTCTCACACACACACACACACACACACACACACACACACACTGACATTCATACACTGATGACAGAGCTACCAGAGGGAATTCACAATGTATGATTCATAATTTATGACAAATTGTAACAATTTACAGATCTTACAGTTTTGTGCCCTATGGCCTTCAATACGTTAAAAATACCAATTTATTTTGTTTTCTGATAAGAAAAGTTACTTTTTTTTTTTTACAGTGAAATCAACAATGCTATAATATATATCAATGATGGCCTTTTATATATCTTACAACATTTATTTCATTGAGTGATACCACATTGTTTTGTTTGCCCAGTCATGATTATTGATGTCAGGGCTTTGTGAGGCATCTCTGCTATAGAAAGCAAGAGGCAATATTGCCCGGGCTTATATGTTATAATTAGTATTCCGTAGAAAGTACAGTGTGTAACTAGTCCCTAGGCTTTAAACAAAAATGCAATAAGACGTGAAAACGTGCATCCTTTTCTTTCTCATTTCTCATGTTTGGCCCATCCAGAACACATTGTGGAAGGTCTGGAGCTTCACTGCTCTTACAGCGTTGTCCATATAATTATAAAGTGATTTAGAATTTAACTACAACCCTATGAAATTTCAGAGCAATTGCACATAAAGTTTTCACACGACGTCCGAAAACATTTAAAAAAAAAAAAAAAGATTTGGAAATAGGAAAAAAAATGGCAAAAATGGCTTAAACCCTTTTTGGAACCTTGGCACTCTGTCATACTTTGTCCCAGACAAGAGATTAAAAGTTTTAAACGGGTCACAAGGCTTGGATCGATGTTGGTGTAGAGGTGCTTTTCGATAGCTTTTACAGTTTTTATGCAATCACAGTTTAAGTTTTATAACATTTTTGGACAGGTGTGTATTAGGGGTTGCGCGACTTCAGATTTTTTAAAGTTGACAATAATGTGATAAAAGTCGAGTCGATGTCAACTAGTTGATGATGACGTAATTCTTTTTTTTCCGTTATAAAAAAAACTCACGGGAGGAGGGAATGCTTTGCAACAATGTGTATTCACAGACAACAGACAGCGTTTACAAACAACAAGCTGTAAATCAGCTGTTACACCTTTGGCTACATCTCCATATAAGTGCTGAAGCAGCAATTAGGGAGGAAACGAACACACAGCCAGGGCCTGTGAGCTTATTCATCATCACAGCTCAGTCACAGTTTCTGTTTTTGATTGTAGTTTGCATGTAGGTAAAAACACAAGCACATCGACTCACCTGCTGATGCTGCCGCAGCAGAGAGCGGATCCTCTCGCTCGGCATGCTGGTGGCTAGGACAGCCAGGTAACGTTTGCACAACTTTTAGCCAAGCTGGCTGCTTCTGAAATACTTCCATGTCGTGTTAGATCATATATCTATCAATGAACACTTTGTTAATTCAGCCCTCATCTCATCTGTCAAGCCTCTCCACTGCTGCTCCAACAGATTCTCTTCCGACTTCCAGCTCTGGCACCTTTCCTTTAGACCCATCATAATCGCAGAAGTTTTAGAGGAGCTCATCAATTTGGATTCCAACAAATCGGCTGGCTCTGATGGGCTTGATCCTATGTTTTTAAAAGCTGCTGCCTCTGTCATCGCGGTCCCCGTCTCTCGACTTTTCAATTTGTCACCTGGAGCTGTCTGTCTTTCCTTCTGATTGGAAAGCTGTACTCGTTTTTCCACTCTTTAAGGGTGGCTCATTCTCTGATCCCAACTGTTATAGACCCATTTCCATCCCGCCATGCCTGGCCAAGGTTCTAGAAAAACTCATTCACAAACAACTCAGCCACTTCTTAGCCTCAAACTCTATTCTGTACAACCTTCAGTCTGGGTCCCGCCCAGGCCATGGGTGTACCACAGCTACTCTGAAGGTCC
>JANJYP010033148.1:0-15727 GCA_024605115.1 Rastrelliger brachysoma
TTTTTTTTTTCTTTTGTGCATTACATCACGCCAATTTGTCTCCGGGTGTGGGTGTGTGTGTGTCTGTAACTCATTTAGTTTCATGTTCAGCCAACATGCAGTGCATCTTTGTTGCTCTATTTTATTCTGTGTGCTTGTGCGTGTGATTTGTCTTCAAATCAGCGGTTCCTCACTGTTGTTGCCTTTTTAATTTTACAGGCTTAGCTGTAAACAAGCCAAAATATAAGACTTTTCTCTCTTTCGCTCCCTCTTTGACACACACACACACACACACACACACACCACCTCAGGAGGCACGGGCCACGCAGCTCTCATTAGCCCATCTCACACTCTTCGGCACTGTTTGACCAAGTGGAGCCCTTTATCTGCCCTCCTCCTATTTAAACGAGGTAGAGAGAAAAGCTGGTCCCTAAAGGAGTCAGCAGAATGGAAACCACTGCACGTTAATCAACGCTCCCAAACTCCACACAGAAAAACTAAGGAGCTGTGCTGCCTTAGTATATTTACTCCAAGGAATATCTTAATGACCAAAAAGGATTTATGGAGGTTTATGTTGCAGGCCACACAAGGCGTTGTGTCTCTGAATTTATGCTGTCCTCAGCCCCCGGCTAAATGCAGTGTGGTAACCATGACTCACCTGGGGACTGAGATAACTATTACAGAAACCTAGCTCATAGCGTTTAACTCTCATCTCTCTACTTGTTATATGGATACGAGTTGATGCGTGATATAGGAAGAGGCTTTCCATAGCAGTGGCTTTTCCTTGCACCCACGTGTCGTCTGTAAATTAGGATTTACTATGTAATGTTCCTTTCGTCCATCCTCCCCCACTTCTTGTTTTTCCTGTTTGTCATCCTTGTCCAGAGCTTTGCATTCCCACTTGATTGACAGCATAACCTTTGCATGTTAACTGGAAGCTGATCTCACATATACTGTACAACAGCATTTCATTATTCCTCCTAACAATAATATCATAGATAATGAAGTCCTGGATTTTCTGTAATATATGCCATCAGCTAACAGAGAGACAATACATCAAGCCTCAGGGGACAAATTGTTTCCACCCATATGCTTCTCTGAAACATAATCATATTAAATTTAGCATGCTGTCAGGTAAGATGAAACATAATGAAAACATGGTGTGATGGACAAATGTGAGCGTACAGTATGAAACGGTGTTGGCGCTGTGCTTAGGTAGATTCTTTTAACCAAAAAATATGGTTCAACACCGAGTCCTAATAAGAATCCTCTGGCTGAAATTCCCTGAAATGAGATGATGTATCCTGATTTGACCTTTGACCTGGAGGGAGGTAAAGGTGGGGGCAGAGTTTAGGGCTGGACTTCATAGTGCAGTTCTTTTTTTAATATAAATTGATTTCTCGTACAAACTGATTACGATTCAAGTACCTAAAACTATTAAATGAATATGTAATGAAATATAATGATTCCTGTGAGATTGCTCTTATTAGTTAAAAAAATGTATGGCAAATCTGATTTTGGATAATAGAAAGAGCAATAGCGAACAATTTTGACCTATCTCTGCAATATCCACTTTTATTTAATCAGCTGTAAGAATATTCTTTTGAAAAAGTTCTTAGTTCCTAAGAGGACAATAGTGACCTAGCTAACGGAGAGCTAACAGGAATGATTAATGATGTCATGTTCTCATGTGGCTAGCATGATAGCAATTAGCTCAGCAGCTACATCAGTCAAACAAACTACACTGATATAGTCTTTATTACATCTAAGAGATTGTAGCAACACCTACAATATTTTGCAAACCTGAACTTTGTTTAGACAACATTTGACATAAAGACAACTTTAGCTTCATTTGTTAGATGAAAAAAAGGGTTGAAACTGCCTCAAACTAAGGTTTTTACCTGGTGCTATTGTCAGAGTGAAATAAAATTTTATACTGCCTCTGTAATCTTGCATAACAGGGTAGAGCATTAGGTTATCGTGCCAGCCAAAGCTAGAGTTGTAAAATCATTCAGAGTTGACTCCCGACCCCTATATCTAAATATAGAATGGTCACGTCCTCCTGTTTGACAAGGCCACTGAAAAAAAGAAGTAATGTCTCACACCAATAAATATGGTTAACAGCAATGAAAGAGAACACATTTAAGAATAGGCTTGAATATCAAAACTGCTTTGCCTATGTTTAAAATATTACTGACTTGCACAACTTCAACAGCTATAATAATGTTTCCAATGAAGTAACCTCCTCCAAAAAGATTACAGTGTGTCAGAAGTTGCATACTAGAAAGACAGATTATCTATCAAGTCACTCAGGTGACTAAGAGGATCATTTTAGCACCTGTCATCTTTTCCATAAAGTCTCTATCTGTATTTTTATGTATGTCCATCTGTCTCTCTGTCACAGTGTTTATTGAATTGGCTCGTTTTTCTGGAAGAGCAAGGCATGCTGGGTAATTGAAAGGGGGCAACTGGCACAAGTCAAACAGATGGAGATATAGTGTGTATGGAGGTGTGTGCATGTGTGTGTATGTATGTGTGTGTGTGTGTGTGTGTGTGTCTGGCAGGAGTCAAACGACTGTGGATTTATCAGCTCCCCAATGAAGGCCAAAAGCATCACTTGCCAGATCCTACTCTCCCGCTCACTCACAATCACACTATCACAGACACAAAACACATCATGCCTCACATCTTCCAATATTTTTCCTTAACTTCTTAAGTCTGTCTTTATCTAAGTATCTATTTTTTGGCTGCACACTGTTGTATTCGTTTCATCTATTTATCCTTCCGCTCCTTTGTAGTTTCTTGGATGTACTATACCTGTCTTCATCCCATGCCTCCTTTCTCTGCTACCCTTTCTGTTCTACTCTTGCTTTTTATTCTCTCCTCACATCTCTCTGCAGTCTTCATCTCTCCCTTCATCTTTCTACGCTCTCCTCTTTGCCATTGGCATTCCCAGTAAGTGACAGATGCCGAGCAGAAAAAGAATGCGAGGAGACATTGAGAGAAAGAGCGAGAAGAAGGGAGAGGGAGAGGTGAGGCTTGGTGTTTTGCTGCTCTTGTGTTCTAAAGAAAGGTCTCTCCTTTATCAACAGTCTAACAGGCTGCTAGGCTCAGTCATCTTGCCTTTTCTTCGACTGTTTACTGCTGGGTGTCAGAGCTCACGCAGCCGACGCTGTGCACACACTCATGCACACACATCTTTCTTTTCATGCTTCAATACACACGCACAAGCACAAAGACAGGGATACACTATGACCCAAAACAAATACTGACAAAAATTTTAACGGTTGATTTATTCCAAAAAGAATCTTTTCTGAAAACTTGAGGTCACTTTTATTGTAACCACATGACTAAAAAAAAAAACTCGGAATGACTCCAAAGAAACCATTTAATTTCCAAGTCTTTCCAAGCTGCAGTCCTCTCCTTGACTGCTCATTTAAGGATTTGAAAGAGCTTCTTCAGGGCGACGGGGAAATAATCCAGTGTTTCCATAATCCTCCGTGGATGTGCACTCAGCCGGTCACTCGTGCACACACATACACGCATGCATATTCAAATCAGCACATGAGCGTGACACACATTTACAGATGCATAGACCTGCTGCAGGTGTTCGACGTGTTCCCGATAACCTGTGGAAATGGTCTGCCTGTGTATGACAATCATTTACCGTCTTTATGGCGATCTTTATGGTTCAGCACTGAACAGGATTTGTCACATATGAACTCAATCTTTGATGGTGTCCGTACCTTTGAAAGACTCCAAGATCTTCTGGCCTTTTCATCTCCTTTAGCTTTTTTCATCTGAGGGGAAAATGAATAGGGTTGTCAATCAGCCTTAGTCAGCCACCTGGAAATCATATGATTATGTTTGAAAGACTGCGTACACTGTCACTTGGTAGTCTATAATGACTGATAGGAATCATGATTGAGAATGTGGCCCCTTCTGGAAGGACACCCATCCAGTTTAATGAAATAAAATAGGCTGCCAATGACAAAATATTGTAATATTCTGAAAAAGGACGCAGAGGATTTGTCGCTCGAATGTCTTCAAAATCTTCTTTTCTCATGAGTTTTGTTATGAACCTCACTGAAAACTTAAACTTGTTCCTCCGACTTAGTTAAAGGTGACTTTTCTTTCTTTCCTCAGCCTAATTGTGGTTGAGGATGAACCATTTGGAATTACAAGAAATGGTTTATTTCCTGTCTAATTTGGCTGAGCTTCATGGATAAGACTTGATATGAGGTCAACAAACAGCTCAATATGTTTTAAAGTGACTCCAGAGAGAATTGAAAAAAAGACAGAGGATATGAAAAGCCTACTTTCAGGCCTCTGTTATGCCATACTGCACAACGATAGAGAGGGAGGGGAAAGGGAAGTGTACTGTTTTGCTGTCTCATACCTTTTAAAAGTTTCTGCAGTTTCATAGTCCAACAGGAATCCATCCATTGCCTGACAGAAATGCCAGGACGGTGTATCCTGAGCGCGCACACACACACACACACACACACACACACACACACACACACACACACACACACACACACACACACACACACAGTGAAAAATACCCCTGATGCTCCAAAATACAGACAGTCTGAGTGTCAGAGTTTAGAAGTTTAATTGGCCAATGTGTCAGTGGAGGAACAGGGTGTGAGAGAAGTGTGGACAACTGCAGAGAGAATGCATCGCCCTCCAAGCTCTGTCTGATTTACAAGGTGTTACAGCCGAAGATGTGTTCCTGTCTGACTGTCACTTTCCCTAGTGTCTCTAGTGTTTCATTCAGTGCTGCAAGTGTAAGTGAGAAAGGTGTGTGACCGTGTTTGGAGCTAACACGGTGCTAGATGTGAATTCTTCTTCTCGTGCGAAAACGATTTGAACCACAATTTGTGCTCTTGATAACAAAAACTCAAGTTTTCAGTGCCAGTGTTAAGTTTCAGATTATGATTGTGTCAAAGTTAAGACCCAATACCAAAAAGTGACACAGCAAATCTCATCCACGCTTTTTTTCAAAATACATAGAAGATAGGTGATATCTACTCAAAGCGTAAGTTGTAATTGTTGCTGGCAAGCTAACTTGACTTGACTGACTAACTAGCTTGTTCTTGACTGGCTAAGAGCATAAATCATTCAAGCCTTTCTATTTTTTTCTGTACCATTAACCAATTGCTCCCTAAGAGTTATCCCCAAGGTAGCAAGGTTGTTACAGCTAGCAAGTTCAGCAGTTCCATTGCTAAGTTCACACAATGTAAAGATACATTTTGTACCATTGACTTGTAACTCTCAATTGTTTGCAAGCTTTTTCTCTCTTTGTACAGCACTTTATACTCCAACAGAGGAAGTCAGTGGTAGGCTAAAAGTCGAGGGGTCTTGTCGGACTGAAGTTATACATTGTTCAGTCCTCTACTGAACAATGTTTGTAACAGAAATTTGTAAGAGCCTAGCTGTTGGACTCCCTATTGGTCAATGGCATGTATATGCATTTTATAGTTTATCAAACTTGAATTTTGTGCAAAAAGAAAAATCATGTAATTAATTTGCTCCTGTGTGTGTGATCATAGCGATTCCACAGGAATTAATCAGTTTTACCACAAAATTCCAGTGGTTTAGAGATTGGATGGCATCAGTGTAAATATCCTCTGTAATTCAAATCTAATGTATGTGTGTGCTTTTGTGTATGTGAGCATTTATGTGCAGGCAGGAACGGGTAGGAGGGCTCCCTGAAGGAAAGACCTCATTCCAAGGCCTTGCTTGTCGATATTACTGCTACAAATCAGACCTCCCACACTGCTGAGAGGAGCAAATAGTACATACTCACACACGCAAGCACACATACTCAGACTCCATTGACTAAGGGAAAGTTTTATTACCAATCTCTGCCTGATACAGCTCCCCTGCTACAGTTTGGACTGTGCAAGAGTCGCTCAAATGCTCTTTGCCTTGTTTATCTTGTATGTGTGTAATAATGCTTATGCATGCACATCTGTTTGTGCTCGCATTTTGTTTGTTGAAGTGCATGTGTATGCACATTTGTGCACTGTGTGCATTACTAGTATACATTTGTACATGTATGCAGTGATTTGGCCTGTTTGTTCAGTTGGGGAAACAGACTGCACTCTCTCTGGAAAGATGTATACTGTGGCAACACAAAAAAGTAGTCTGCATTAAATAAGACTACTTTTTTCTGCCATCTTTGACACTGTGACCATTTACAGAGCTTTTAAAAGCTCACATTAAAACATTTTGTGTGACCTTTTGTATCACTTTGGTTCAGATTATAGTGATCTAAGATGTTCATTTCAGCATTTTATCATGTAATAAATGCAAAACTAGTGACCTGAAATGCTCTTTACATTTCATATGCACTTTCTAATGTTTTAACTATCCTACTTTTAAATATGCAAATTTCTATTACTGGCTGACAAGTCATAGTGTTTAACATAAAGAATACAATTCACAGAGCTATAAGTCTCCTAGAATACAGACATTAAAACAAGCTAGAGAACAGGGAAAGTGCTCTCATTGAACTCCTTCCTGCAAATATGCATTGTTTTAATAACAGAGCTGTGATCAGCTAGTTAAGCCAGTTTTCAGTGATAATAGTCACCCATCCCACAAGAGGATCACATCGGATAGACAAAAGATCTAACACTAAATCAGGGCTGTGCAGTATAAGGCACTCTGTCATCATCATGGTCCATCTGTTATAGTTTCACCAGGCCTCAAGTTTAGTGAGAGGAAGAAACAATGGTGCGACAGATAGAGAGAGACAGTGAGAGACAAAGAGTCCTCTGAGACCCACCGAATCTCTTCCCACCCGCGATACTAATGCGACTGGACGGAGAAGGTGTCAGACAGATTGATGCCGCAGTTGTGTCCGTCACATGTACTTCCCTTGAAGATGTGAAGTTGGACACCCAACTTGAACTCAAATGTGAGCTTTAAGTTGAAAATGCAAACATACTTTGAGGCAATAAAACATTTGGGGTTTGTTTTGCCTCTTGCAAAATGTTTCCAGTTTCAGTACCATATGGACTGTGAGACTGATTTTTGTAGGCAAGTATCTACTGTAGCTTAGGCATCTTTAACTGTTCTTGCATGTTCATTGTGCTTCTTGTGAGTGTCAAAGCACTGCCAGCCACCATGCTTTTCTATACACAGAAAAAACTGCTCATGCTTGATAAGGTCTGATGGTAGCCATATTTTCGGTTATTATAAGCATATTTTCATATACAACCAGGGCCTTAAGCGTACTGTAGGTGCCACATGTTCCTGTGCTTATGCACAGGCATTAGGCATTTTCATCCGTCTACATCTTGTAACGTATGCCAGCTGGTAGCTGCGCAGTGGAACATTGAAGCTTCCCTCCCAATACTTCAAGAGCGCCCTCAGTCAGTTGACTGAGAGCCTGGGCTCTTTAGTCGACTGGCTAAAGCGTTCATCTCCCATCCGCGATGTTTGAGTGAGGTGGCGAATTCGAGCCCAGTGAGGGGCAGTGTTGGACTCTGCGTGGAAAACGCCTCTGCTACACTAGCATATCATAAGTATCTTTTGTCAGTTATTTGTTACAAGTATGCACACATGTGAATTGTCAGCTGAATAGCTAACTGTACCGTGTTCTCTGCTAGCTACAAAACAAGTTACAAATCTCCATGAATAACTTGCAGTCTATAACATAAAAATAACAAATTTACATCTTCACATTACACTAAAAATCTCTTGACTTCTTGTCTGCTTTTTGATTTCTAATAATTCATTTCTATAAGCACATACATGTACATATAAACATAAACCTTTTTTTACTGTTATGCACTAAATTGAATGTCTTGTATTGTTGCATTGACAAAGTTAAAACTGGAATACATGTATTCACACACACAAATAATGTTTGCTTCCTAGTCATGTGGATGCTTCCAACAGCATAATAAAAACATAATTTAAACAGAATAATTCATTGGTTGAAGCATGCTTAAATCATTGCCTGTTTGTTGACAGAAGCCTGTGATACTGTTCATAGTCCAGTATGCAATATTTTTTATGAATAGATTATTACCACTTCTCTGTGTAATTGGGTGTGTGTGTCACATCCACACTAACTATAAAAACCTTAGATCTTTCATTTATTAAATGCTTAAAAAACCCACAAGATTTCTAGGAATCAAAAGCAGAAGAATCAACTATGTTAACCCAGGAAGAGCTCCAATCCAACCTCCATCTGCCTCATGCTCCAGCAAGCCTTGATCCATGGGGAGAGAGCTGGGCTTTGGTGGTGCAGTAGCCCGTCTTAGAATTGATTTGGCTAAGTAGCCATTTATTTTAATTAGCTAATGAATAGACTGGTTGAATGGGATGGACGCAGGGTCGTTTGACTTTATCACGTTAGGAAAGCAGCAATAGAGCCAGACTGGAGAGCAGTTCCCTTGTTGCAATGAATCAAGCAGCGTGCCCGCTGGCGTTTTAGTGCAGCAAAAAGATACAAAGTAGTTGAATGACAGATAAAATAAAGAAGTTAAAGATGCTAGACAGAGAGTAAAACACATAGTGTTTGCAGACATTTAAAGTCATCTTTAAAGTCTGAGGGATTGTCCTGACTCCCAGCATGTTCTCAAGTGAGACCTGTCATAAGATGTTTTCATTTTTCAAGCATTCAGCATTCAAATACCCTGGGACCTACATGTTGACCTCATCAGAGCAACTTAACACTAGGTTAGATGTACAGTAGGAAGAAATTGACTTTTTGTTAAACCTTCTCAGACCAGTAATTGTCCAATCATAGCATATCAGTTATAACTAGGTACACTTGAACTGTCAAGCTTTTTGTTTTTCATTGAAAAAGAATGAATGGGGCTACAGTAAGAGCAATACTCCAATGAATTTGAAGGTTAGGTCTTGTTCTAGCCTTCTTAAAAACTAAAACAAAAATAGAGAATTTAACTGAGAGTTTAACTGTATCTTTATATGCTCAACAATTTATTATTTATATTTATTAGCTAATTAGCTCACCATCTTGAGTGGGATTACAGGATACATAGAGAAAGCCCATTCATGAGCACAAATCAACTATGGAGTATTTCCCATATAGAAGCTGGTCCTGAATAGCTTAGACTAAGGTTATGTGCTCTGTCCTACTCCTTTATTGGGTTTAGGGACATTTATGCAGTCCAGCAACCCCAGCCAAAGTCATTATCTGAGACATCATTGCATTTGCCAAGAATCAGTTACTCCCCATCCTAAAAGCTTTTTCTTTGGTAACATTAAAAGTGATACATGTTTTGGCAAAAAAAACCAAAAACATTTAATCATAAATGTAACTTCTGTCTTGCTTGTATGTAAGCAATGTAGCCATACATGTTTAAAATAAAACAAGAGTGAGGTCCAGTCTGTATCAGTTAATGAAGACATTGACTTTTTCCTTGGACATTTAGCTTTAGCTTCATTCTCCATTATGTATGGAGCCATTAACTCCATATTTTATTCGTAAGGCTCTCATTTTAAAATTAATTTGATCTAGCATTGGTTCAATTATCTAGCTAGTTATATCTGATAAAAATGTACCAATAGCAGTTGTCATTTCATTTTCAAAATCATGGGTCTCCAACGAGAAATAAGAAACATGCTTTTATCTACCTCTATTCAAAATCAATTACTCATATTGTTCAAATTGTTTCAAACAAATTAGCAGTTGGGCCAGTAACCAGTGTTGGTTCACTTGGGGGTTATTTAGTAGCAATACCAAAATACCTTTATTTTCCAATGCAGCTCACATTAAATGTTCTTTATAAGGCTGGACAGTGTTGTCAGCCTTACATTAGAAAGTGAGGACCCTAAAGAATCTGCAGATATTCTAGGGACATCATAGGGAATTACTTTAGGTGTCTCTATGTGGTGTGTTCTGTCAACAGAGTCAGCATAGTACACACATCCAGTGAAGATGTGGTCTGGAGTGTCAGACCTGGACGTAAGAGAGGACTCAGATGCAGAAGGACAATAAGGCAGCCTTTATTTGACGCCAACTCTGTGGCAATGACAAAACTGAGAAAACATGGGCTGTAGAAACTGGCTGGGGTGCACGAAGAAATGAGACACTCTGGCACAAGACAAGGGAAGACTTATAAAACACATGAGGGTAATGGGGAACAGGTGGAGACAATCAGGAATCAGGGAAGACAATAAGACCGGTGACACATGAGGAAGGGCAAGTGACCTGAAACGAGAGGAGAGTTAATTTTCAAAATAAAACAGGAAGTCACGAGACAAAAAACCCCAGGACAAGACAAACCTCACCGCGGTGTGACAAGGAGGAAGTAACAGGAAATAGTTTGATACTATGACAGGTGTGAAACCACAAAGCCCTATGTTGCGCAGACCTGCTAGCGTGAACATTTAACCAGCTGTTCACTTAAGATTGACAGAAGGTATGTGACATAAAAAACTGCAACATCTTCTATATATTTTATGTTGACATTTATACAGAAAGTCATGATTTTGCTGCCTGTTTCAGAGTCCTGACGTTTAAGCTACTGAAAAAGAGATGGTTGAGGAATGAAGACAAGTTTTAGATTTTAGATGACAGTGGAAAAAGGTGCAGCCAAACCCAGCATTTGTGCTCCAGATATCTAGATATTAGTTAAATAAAATAAACATTTGAATATAGAGATGATCTTATGTTGCAATGATAAGTGCAGCCAACAGTTTATGAGTTTATAAGCCTCAATTTATTGAGGCTTAAACTATCCTGGACAAGCTAAACAAAGCACAATGAACAATCAGTATGATAATCAGTAGGGAAATGGCACCGCTTTATGAAGGAGAAGAAAGGGAGCGAAGACCAAAGAGCAAGATAGCTGGAGAAGCTATAAGCAAAAGCCGAATAGAGAGACAGACTTTGCAGAGCAGATGGTTTCAGATTTTTTGCCGGAGGCCCTCCATACTCGCAAAAATCACTACGAGGAAGGAGAGAAAGATGCAGAAAGATGGTGAGCAGAAATACTAACTACACATCTGCACTTCCTCTCCTCCAGTGCTTCAGAGGGAAGGAGTGAAGAGAGTCGAGAGAAAGCTGGAGGAGTTTTGACAGGCATCACTAACACTGTGCTGCCTTCAGTAGTGTCAGTGTTTGGAGCAATCACATTTGACACATGGCATCCATCATATTATTTTACCAATATGCTTTCTTTAACATTTTGCTGAACATGTTGGATATTCCTCTTTTCCTGCCAAGCAGATACATTACAGCTTGTACACAGATATTTTAAGGCGTTGTTAGTTTATGTAGTTGAGTGTAGGGGCAATTCACACAGAAAACACAGCTGACCCAAAATCCCACAGCTGAGCTTAGACTCGTTTGACAGCCAATTTCCTCGGTGTCGCTTCACCTAGAAGTACACTGTGGATAAACACTCTCACACAAACACGCACAGGCCTCAACACTGCTCGGCTAAAGCAATGGTGAATGATGGATGAGTGTGGGGCTCGGTAGCGCTGCCATCTGTTCTAACATGAGATTGAGAGAGTGAAGGACTCACGGTTCATTGAGCTTCAAGCTCATCACAACATTCGGCTCACCTACTGTATACGCTCCACTGACACCTGGACAAGATTTGTGTGCGTGTGTGAGAGAGAGAGAGTCTACTGTATAAAACTGAGTACCTCATGAACTCTAGTACTCACACTACTTAAGCAGAAATGATCTTCGTTTCAAATATGGTAATATCCAACTGCATGAGTCCATAGTTGCACCTGAGAGTCTGCGCAGAAGTTGATCCGAAATCAATTTACTCTTATTTATTTTATTCTTTTTCCTCATTGAAAATCCCTCAGCGTCGCACTGCCACACAGTCAATTTCTCAGACTCGGCTGTCTGTGCACATGCACCCCTTAACTGCCTCGCTCTGTCTCTATTACATGCCCTGCCATTCTCTCTTTACACCACCACAGTCACTCTAAACACAATTGCCATCGATTGCTTCATTTCTCCATTTTATACCTCTCTTTCTCAGAGTTCAACTCAGGTGAAAGGAATGACAGGTTTTGGTCAGCTTCCTGCATAATCTTCCTAAACAAGTGAGAATGGGATAGGATTGTAAACAGAGAAATATCGTATATATGATGAGCAAAGAGGAAATCTCAGTTTTATCCATTTTTATTTTTCCTCTGCATTGTCTGAATTGTTTGAAGAAGAGACATCATACACTATGACATAAAAGTGTGAACCTGTCACCCCGTTACCAGCCTGTCAACACATACACACACACAATATCAGCCTTGGGAAAGTCATATATAGTACAGCATAACACAATGCCATATTGAGTGCTTTGTCTGCTGTTATAGTGTGTGTGATGCACACACCCCTCCCCTTTATCCTATCACCTCTCCTTCTGTGGATGACTGGAAGGTTTTCAGAGGAGTGTCATGCCCAAAAGCCAGCAGACAGCTTTGCCCTTTACAACAAAGTATGGGCGCTAATTAGAGACTATGAGTATGTCACTGGACTTAAGTGTGTGTGTGTGTGTGTGTGTGTGTGTGTGTGTGTGTGTGTGTGTGTGTGTGTGTGTGTGTGTGTGTGTGTGTGTGTGTGTGTGTGTGTGTGTGTGTGTGTGTGTGTGTGTCAATGTGACCATCCATGCATGGCTGTGTAAGACTCTTACATTCAAACACAGGAGTGTATTAGTTCAACTCATCATTTCAGTGGGACTTTAGTGATCCACAGTGTTGTGACGCCACATCTCCAGGCACCCAAACGCGGCCTGAAAACGTCAGTTATCCGTCTTGCAGGGATATATTTATTTAATTATGTGTCCATATTACCTTTTTTTTCTTGCCGCTTCACTTTGTCTCTGTACATAACTGATATGAAATTTAGTTTGTTTCAAATGGCTAGTGAGAAAGTAACCAGTTGACAGTTACCTTACTTACTGTTGTTTGGCTGTCAGCTTTCCATTCAGATTGACACTAATAGTTTACAAACGGAATCAAGAGTGGATTTACTGTCCCAAATTCAATTGTAGACAGAGGTTGAAGCAACTGTCGATTTTTCCAATGCAATGACAACTGCAAACATTAAGCTCAAGCCCTCAATGACTTTTTAATGTCTCAAACTGCCTAGTTTAATCTAGTGGCTACATACATGATATCATGCTGAAAAACAGAGGGTAAAGCTGCATGTCCCCAGCACACTGTCCTCACCAGCTGATGAGTCATTGAGGCATAATGGCAGAAAAAAAAAAAAAAAAAGCTGTTCTTATGATAAAAAAAACATGTGAAACTGGAATGTAATTTTGTTAAAACAAGATCCTGTGTGGCTGCATATCTTACATAATTGCCTCTATTTTCAAACAGCATGTGCATTTTTACTTTTCACATTACAAGAGGAAAATGTCTTTATGGGTTTAAAGTCAGTGTAGAAGACATGGAAATGATATTGTTCTTGTATTTTAAGATCACACTCTTAGTTTATCCTAACATTATCTTGTCTAGTTGCATAGCTTAAGATTTGGACAAGAAAGAGATTTCTATGCTTTATTATTTGTTTTTCAAACTGATGTGTCACTTTTATAAGACACAAATCAGTAGAGACTCTGGCCCATTTGCTCAGCCTTGCCTTTGTGCATTTTTTTTATTGTGTTTTGAGTAGGTATGTATGTTTATGCTTCATCTCCTCCTTGAAGCACTTTGTGATGTCTGCTCTTGAGAAGTGCTACATAAATAAAGCTTCTCACTTACTAAGAAAAAGCTTTTAAGATGAGGGCTGCAATGTGTTGAGCAAACATAATAGTATCTCAGGTGGTTTTGGTAAAACTTCTCCCCGATAAAGAAAACTTATCTTTAACTTTAATAGTATCCAGGACTGTTTTTTTTTAACCAGTGGATGTGCTAGTCACAAGGGAGATTTAGCATAATTTATTACCACATCAACTAATGTAGATAGTTAATTATGTACTCTTTGTTTTTATGCAAGCAATGTTCAAGTATGATTGTGAACTCAGTCATTTCTAACCGTGTGTTATTGTATTTTTGACTTTGGAACTAAAAGCTAAACAATGACACCCAGTGCTGTGTGTAACGTAACTACTTTTTTTCAGGTAAAAGTAGTGTAATGCAATGAAAATATGCGAAATATAGTAGTTCCTTTTTCAATTCAGCACATTACTTTTCCCAGGGACAGATTTGACATGACTCTGCCTCAGCTGTGTGTCACCTCACAGTCGCGAGCCACACACTCACAAAGACAGAGAGAGAGCAACCAATTACCCATTTCCGGTTCTGTAATGCATCTGTTTTGATCCGAGTGTGTTACTTTACGTGTCGGACTAAATACATGGACATATTGTGTTAAAACACACACAACTCTTAGCTGCCTCCCAACTCCCAACCCCTGTAAGCAGAACAGCGTGCTTTAAGAGGTTTCACAAATCAAAACAATAGAGAAGAGTAATGAGTAACTTAAAAAGTTACTTTCCATAGAGGGTTATTTAATATAGTAAGGGATTACTTTGTAAACAAGCAACAAGTAACAAACAAACACTACTTTTTAAAAGTAACTTCCCCAACACTGATAAACACAATACTTCAAACCCAGGGAGGAGTTGTGAGTTATACCATTGAAGCTCACTTCAGTATGAGAGGGTGTATAATAAAGATGACATGCTTTGATTTACACATTCGTCATTTGAAATACATATTGAATGTAGCAGTGCACTACCTATTATGAGGCTTGAGAGGTGGTAAAGCAAAAAGGTGCACAGCTGCATCATATTCTTACACAGAGCCTACATAACAGTTTGTTTTTTTTTAAGTACATGTAAAATATATTTGTGATGCACCCAACTTTAAATAAAATTCAGCTTTTTTTATTGCAACTCAAGTTTTATGGAGAGATATGAGAGTTTATCTTGTCAAGACAAAAAAAATAAGGAGATGACTGTCTCTTTACTCAAACAGGGAATCGTTTGTGGCCACTGCATGGTGTTCTGTCATATTGAGGCTGCAACCAAAGTCTAGAAATTATTTGGAGAGAGGGTAGTGATGAAAAACCACTAGACAATACAATAGGCACATCAGATCCCTCTTTTTTTTTAGAATAGTATATCTGTAATAGAAAACTTGAATGAGCCCATTGTGATTTAATTATCATCATCATTATTATTATTGTTATCATCATCTTCTTTATGGATTGTGTCCAGGCTTATATAGAAATATCTTCAAATGGCAACATGAGATCTTTCTCATTGGATCACTGTTCATAGTGTTTGACAGCATCAAAAGCATCCTGGCTGAATGACAACAATCCCTTTTGAAACAGTGTGAAGTCGCGCCGAGTGAGGATTTTGGATGACATTTTAGGATTTACTCTCCTGTTTGACTGCATCCCGTCGTCTCATACTTTTCCAGGTGAACAGACTGGAACTGTACTGCATGCTCACCAAATTCAGGGTAGATTTCTTGTTTCATCGCGCTCCTGCTCTTTGAGTTGTCTGAAGTCGTCTCATCAGGAGCAACCTTGTCTCAGCATGAAGCTTGCACTTGTGAAATAAAGGAAATCGGTGATGCTAAACTAGGGAGAAAAAATGCATGATATAAAAAAAATGGAAGGAAGGAGCAGAGGAATGGTCTCAATCTGGCGAGGCTGCAACAAGAATAAAAAAATTCTTACCCAGACATCAGCTTTTATGATTATGAGGACTGGAGCTTATAATTTCTAAAATATGCATACTACTTTTATCTTTTAAATGCATTCAGATGTAGGAGAGAA
>JANJYP010033158.1:0-10099 GCA_024605115.1 Rastrelliger brachysoma
CTTTTTATTTTCTTTTACAACACAATTCTTTGATATTGGAGTCAAAATCTTTTATATGTACATGAGTTTGGTTTGATTTTGTAGGTTGATAAGTATCTTTTTTAAATGACCAATAACTGGTTGACTTGTGGAGTATGTGCTGTGAAGCTTTGACAGAGAAGAGTAAAGTGATGTAAATGAAAACGGATGTAAGAATGTACTGAGAGATCAAAGCAAATGTACAGTATGTGCAAAAAAAGTGTATTTTAGTAGGTGCGATCAGGTGGACAATGAAAATATGAGGTGATTTGCATCATTCTTTTTAACGCAGGCACCTGAATGGCAAATCACATCGATTTCTAATGCTTTTACATTTTTCATTTAAACGTGGACTTAAAATCAAATAGGTATTTTGATAATTTAGAAGTGCAAAAACATCTATCCTGTTTTAACATTTTATAAATGTTTTGAAAAGGACATTTCCAGTTATCAGACTCAACATATTTCTCCTCATATTGCACACACTTACACAGCACAACTTTGCAGTGGATGAGTTACCTGACATACTGTAGATGGTACAGTGTGCAGTTAGATCTATCAAATTCACATTATCATATAAATCATAAATGCAGCTGTAGTGTGTTTCTCTTCATCTTAGAAAAATTCCACCAACACATGATAAATAAACCTTTGATGTCCTTTGTATGCTGTCATTTTATCCAAAAAACTGTAAATGTAACAATGAAAAGCCACTCTGTGATGCTTTATAGGTCAGAACTCACAGAATCTGAAATCCTCCCCTTGCAGATTTATTATTTCACATCCCAGTGGAGATGATGGATCACTTCTGCAGTGAGGTAACTAGAACCAGACAGAACAAACACCTTGCACACACTGTGGTCAGATCAGGGCTTTTGTACTTAAATAGAATCTTAAAGTCCAATAACAAGTTCTTAGTGGTACTGTCAGCAGTGAATGATGGGAGATTTGTGACAATGGAGAGCCGTCATGTTGTCATTAAGTAAGTAAACTTATGGATTGGACAAAGATGTGAAAATTGTTTTGTTTTTCTTTCTGTGCTTCACTCACGAGAACCTAATATGTGATCTTTCCTAAAGATGGGACTTTAATTAGTTGGGAGATGATAATGAAATTACTGAGAACTAATATGATTTTGTACAGAAAAAATAAAAGTTTTACTTGAAAGTTTTCGTTCAACTGTCAACAATCATTCTTGGTCTGATTCAGACTGAAGATGTGGTACAAGCAATGGACAAATGGACCACCAAAACATTATTTAAGACTTAACAAGCATGACTTTTATGATATTTTATTTTTTTTTACTTATTTACACAATTTGACAACAGGTAAGAATTTTAAGTGATTAATACATTCAATAGATGGCAGTAATTGACATTGTTCAATCATAGTGTATTTACATTTCAACACAAGTCAGCAGTATATATTTCTGCTGCTACACAAGATCACAATCTAGTTCTGTTCACAAAGAAAGTTGTTTGAAGCTCAGAAAAAGAAAAGGTATGGGTTTACTCATCCTCTTCAAACCTGTTAAGAAAAATAGAAAGCATTTGTCAGAATTTGAAGTTATAGGACAGTAAATGTTAGAACAAAAAGTCAAACAATCAAGTATGCAGGTAAATATAAACCCTTGCATTTCTTACTAGAAAATCAAAGGGCAAGAAATAGCAAAGAGAAGATGGATGAAACAGATAAAAGTTCTCACCTGGCTATCTCCTTGTATTTATCCAGAGCTTCCTGGGCTACATACTGGATGAAGGCGGGGTCCTGAAGCTCCAGTTCTCCAGGAACAGAGAGGATGAGTGCAGGGGAGTTAAGGATGTTTACCTGCACCTTAGTCTCAGTCATAGATAGGTTTTCTTCCTGGCTCTTTGGCGCCACCTGGAGGGTATAAAAAGTCCAGTTGTTACTAACCAGAGTTGAGGCTGGTTTGCTTTTTCCTCAAGCAGTACAATGATTTGTAGGACTCCTACTAGACACAGTCATGGTCTATGTGTAGACTCAGGGTTTTATGCACATTGTGTGATCACACCTGGGCTAATAAGCTCATATGAAACATTTTTTGTCCTTTATCTCACTTGCTCTGATTGGCCATTACTCTTTAGTTTTCCAGACTGCCTCCTCCTTCTCTATATTTGATGAATTTATTTATGTTTACCTTTATAAACTATTCTACTGTGCAGGTAATTCTTTATTGAAATGGGACAGCCAATTTTGGCCATGTGCACCTGATACAGTTTCTGAAAAGGCTGGATTTAAACCACATTGTAGCATTTATATTTGTCAGAGAAAGTAATAGTACTCAAGCTGAATTTGTTGATTGAATTGTATATCTTAATTAATAGATATCTCATGGAAATAATTTCTTCCTGGTGTCATTTATAGACTTCACCCCTGCTCCTGCTCACCATGGTGATACGGAAGATATTATCAGGTGTACTGCTGTTGCTCACAGCCTGAGTCACCCAGCTGAACTCAGCAGCCATGTTGCTAAGCCAGTTGACTGTTTCATCAGTGTGACGCTGCACGATAGACAAGATCTCATCATACTGTTCTTTGGACACATCCAGCAGCTGGGAAACCTCGTCCAGCTCCACATGCAGCTCACGCACACTGGGACACTCTGGAGTTAGGGAGAGGAGTGGTCAGGTGAGAAATGTAAAGGTAGCTTATCAGTAAAACATATGCAGTGAGGGTGGTGGGGTTTCACCTGTGAGCAGGGCTCCCTGACAGGCCTCACACTGGTTCTGTAGCTGCCAGCACTCTGAGGTCTGTTTGCGAAGGTCTCTGCACAGCTTCCTGTTCTGCAGGAAACGGGGGAAACTTCTCTCTGCGCCAAACAGAAAGGTGGCAAAGAAATATCTGTAATACTGATCAAATATGAAAAGTTGCAACATTCAAACCAAGTTTTGGATTAGTCTCTTTTAGCTTTTAACTGTTTTAAAGCAGTTGTTCTAACCCAGCTGTTTTTGACTAAGTGCCACTGAGGCCAAAGGATCTGCATATTTTCCAGCCAATCCTGGCAGCTAGTGATACTGACTCTCACAGAAGGAGAGAAAGAAATCAATAGTTGTGTTTTTTTTAATGAGATTTTTTTTTGGCCAAGTGGTGAGGCNCACCTGGGTCACCACAGCTCCAAACTCCTCCACAACGCTCTTGCCAAAGTCAAAGAAGGAGTCCAGAACCTCCTCCAATCCCACACCCTGCAGGAAACCTGAGTCGCGGGCTGGATTAAAGGGATCATAGGTGTTTTCTTCCATCAGAACATCAGTGTCATTCAGGAAGGCCTTCTGTAACACCTTGTCAAGCCTGTCGCTCATCTTGGACACCAGAGCAACGCTGCGGTTCACGAGTGTGCCCACTTTGCTGATGAGGCGGTTGAAGGAGTCCTCGATGCGGACAACCTCGGTGTCAGTGTTGTCGAGGCCCTGGTTCACCAAGATGTCCCCTGCATCTGTACGAGGTTCACGGGGGCCAAAGCGTGTGGACACTCTGTGGAAGAAGTTCTCCACCTACAGTGTGGAAAATGATGCAATCATCTGTTGTTTGACAGAAAATACATGAATGCAGAAAACATACAAAAATGATCTGTTTTTGGCATTTTCTGAGGGTTTATACTGAGCATAGTACGATTATTTTTATTCATGTAACATGTGCACAGATGATTTTAAAGATTAACAAATTTCTAAATCAAAAACATGATTTAGTTTTTGGCTTTAATGAAAACTCAAAGCAACAGCCAAGGCAAAAGATTTGATTCCAAGAAAAGTAAAGTTTCAGCTGGCAGCCATACTGCTCTGTTATTTTTGGCAATGTTGTACCAGAGTTTGAAGTTTTCATACCTTGGCACGGAAAGTGGCAAAACCCCTGCGGCAGGTGGAGGTGTAGAAGGTTTTACAAGCATCCTCCAGACACGGTCTGCACTCCTCCCACTCAGACTGCAGGGAGTCTTTGCACTGCTCCTCTGCCTCCTCCAGCTTCTCTGTCACATCTTTAGCCAGCTGGGCTGCCTCCTGGTGGCAGTGAGAAACACATTTAATATAGTTTTAATCCCATCTCCTTATTTCTTTTTAAAGAAAAGTTAATGTTGAACTCACCTTTCTTTTGTCATTGCTATGCTGGAGGGACTTCATGAGATGCTCATGCTTCTGCTCATTTCTCCACATCACCTCCTTCATCTGTTTCACGCCATACAGAGCTCTCCTCATCTCCTCGTCCACCAGTTTCTCGCCATCCAGAGACAACTCTGAGGAAGAGAGAGAGAGGGGAAGAAGAGGCAAAACTTGGGTGAGATATTTATATAAACACTTATATTAAAACTTAAGAATGATGAAATTAGGAAACTCAAAAACATTCAAAACAGTTGAAGCCATGAATTACAAAGACAAACACTAATAGTGTATCTGTAAAGTGTTGTATGACAATCATTGTGAAGAAAGAGGTTTATGGGAGAAGAATTGAGCCAAATTCTTCCCAAACACTAATATAGATTGCTTTAGAAAAAGTGAAGCTCTGCAAACTTACGTTTCAAGGTGTCCTCTGAGACGGGTTGGGCCTCAGGGGTAGAATTGAGGACACCCAAAGTCACCACCAGAACAGCCAAACTGAGCAGGAGCTTCATTTTTAAGCTTAGTAGCAGACTTGGAGGTCAAAACTCAGCCTGAAAAGAAATGAATGATTGTCAGTGGTGCATAATTTGCGTACTGTCAGATGAACACATTCACCTCCTGTACACACAGCAACACCAATACAATATAGCTGTGTATGCGGGTGCATGTACACAAATAAAGACACAAAACAACAGGTGCCATCTAGTCTGATCCAGAAAGCTAATAGGATTTGAGCCTGAGCGTGACTAAACATTAACCACACTGCACAGGGTCATAAGTAGGTCTGCCACTTGGTGGTGCTACACATCTGTCTGGACGTAAACAAAATTACAAGCACCAGTTATTCATACATGGATGTTAGATAATGACTGTAGTCTTTAACTGATAAGACTACAAAGGTATTGCTTTAATAAAATATTACATACTGTATGTGCAGTAATCCATATTTTATAATAAGAACAGTTTTTTATCAGAACTCTTTGTTATGTGTGATAAAGTTTCAGTCAGTGCACTGACATCAACATGTTACACAATATGTAAGTGTTTCTTGCCCTGACTGCTTGTTCAAATGGCATAATTTCAGCTCCACATCTATTTCCTCCTCATGTTGACATCTGTGTACCTTTTTATTCACTGAGCAGGCTGACAACACCTTTACCCATGGTTTTTACTTAAAACCATACAGAGGTCAACAGTTGGGGTTGAGATATCTCATAAGATGTATTATAGTGCCTAAGTCAGCTTAAAAATTATGCTAATGTCTGTTATTATCAAACTAAACTGGAGGTTCTGTCCCAGTTTAGCCATGCAAAGAGTTACACAACTTGACATAAAGCAGGGATTTACAGTAAATAGGGATGAACTTAGTTGTCTTATATCATGAGTTGAGATATAATCAGCTCCATTATATCATACTGAGAACATCTCTAGCTGTTGTTTTTCATTCAGATGACAACAGGAGTAGTACTATCTACACATAAATGTTAATCAAAAAATACATTAAAATAAGTATAAATTAAGGGTAGATCCTATCATCGGATTTACTTTTATCTTTTATATTTACTTATACTTAAGGGAAAATATTCACTAAAAACAATATCCCCAAAATTGTATCATGATATAAAGAGATATGGAAATAAACACAAAAGTAAGACATAAAAAAAAACAAATAAAAACACAAACACTCAAAGGAATCATCACAACAAAGGTAAACTTACCAATGGAAGACTGGAGGTGCTCCTCCGCTGACAGGAAAAACAAAGTGCTCTGTGTTACTTTGACCTGACCAGGTCTATTTGTGCTCTTTCCATTCGGGCTTTATCCTATTACAGTCTTTGCTTGATGTTGATGCCCGTTAATCCTGCCTTCAACACACTGAGAGGCTTGTTTTGCATAAGAGGTTGCTTAGTCATAACAACCATACTGTTTACATATAGAAACAACATGTTGAATATGATTAATGGTTATAATGGTTGAATAATGGAGCAGGAAAACACATCAAATGGAGTTTATGCAAATTATTCATTATACTGGGAAGCAGAGAAGAGGTTTCGTTCTGTGAAATAGTTTGAGATTTGAATAGTTAAATACTATACTTTACATGGAAGGCTCAAAGATTAAAAAAATAAAAAACAAGTGCAAACTAGTGACTTAATGGCTGTACAATGTTTTTTAAATGTTCATAATGCACACAAATAACACGACACATTAAGTGAATACTGTAGGCTTTCATCTTAGCTCATATACTGACAGTAGTTCTTAAATTATCCCAAATCCTTATAGCAATCCAAACACTCATCCTAACACTGCTAACATGCACAGAAACAGTGTCATTGCCATAAACTGTACTTCACAGCATGGTGTTTCTGTTAGTTGATTGATGAAGGAATTTATCAGCGTATGATTATTATTGTTAATGATCTTGTGAACAGAAAAGACTGTTTTGCTGGAACAGAGACATGGGATGATCTCATAAGAACTGCTGCAGAACCTAATTTTAAATGTAGCTGACTAAAAATATGCAAGCAACTAATAACAAACTGTTATTATAATGTGATAGGTAACATCAGTCTGTCTTGTTTTGAATGACTCTGCTCTTAGATCTATAACCAGATGTGAATGCAGATTGATACAGTATTTTTAGTAAAGGAAACATTTCTCTCAGTAGGAAGCTGTTTAGCATCTCCACTCCTGCTGGAATGTGAGGGACTCGGGGGTAAAAGGGTTCCTCTGTCCGGTGCCCTGGCTCCCTCAAAAATGTGCCCTCTTTACATGCTGTGACCCAGAAAATAGGGTCTTCTCTGGATAATAATAAGAAACAGCCAGCACTTTGGACCACTCTACAGCCTCGCTGACACCTTCGACACCTGGTTCCTATAACACTGCAGGGAGAAAAGTTCCTCCCATGTTCTCCTGTGGCTGACCTAAACGTAAAACAGTTGACTATAAAAAGGTCTCTTGGCAGTGTGAGACTATGTGCGTGCAATAATTCATAGAGGAATAAATGTAAATTACATTCAACACTTTACACAGATTGTATTTAGAACATAACGCAGGAGGAAATTATTTTTATGTTAGTGTGATGATGTTTCTAATTACATTTTTCAGTCTTTAAAGGGCTTCGTAAAGTCCTTCAAGGTGTGTGATGTGGTCCTTTGTGAAGTTGTGGCACTGATCAAAGCGTTGAGTCCTGGACTAAAGAGATAAACAGGTGTAGAGGATAAAGTGCTTTACAGAGAATTGTGATGAATGACTGGTCTGAGATCTGTGTTGAGTTTTGCTTCAAGAAACAAGTCACGATTAGTTGAAAGCAAGTGCAGTGTTGTTCATTCCAAAGTGAAAAAGTCTAAAAGGTGAATGTGTAGTAAATGTTTCTGAAATAAGAACCATGCAACACACATATGTGAACTGGAAGTGATAATAGAAAAGGGTGACTAAATAATGTGATACATATTTAGCATTATATTTGTATCATGTTAATTTGAAAATTGTCAATATTTTATGTTTACAGCTTGTGTCCATAAAAAGGTTTGAAGTGCACTTAGGCTCAAGGGTTTTTCCACCAAAATAAATTTTGCTCAGCTTTGTAGTAGGATTTGTACATGCATGCATTAATCATTATATCTTCCCACACTAAACAGTAAATGATACCAAGGCAATAATATTTCAGTAGAATGGTGTTAAATGGTACATATCACTATAGCAGAAGCTGAGACAATGAAATAATGATTTTATAGACAACCTTAAAATAGGAGTTTTCTATAGACTCTTTCATTTCAGAATTAGTCACACATTGCTAAGACAGTGGCTTTGATTTTGGTGGAAAGTATGTTTTTGTAGTATCTTTTGTAATGTGAAAGTTTTGTCATAAAAAGTAATAAAACAACACAACACATTGGGCACTTTATATCCACAAACTATTGTACAAAATAATTCCTGTTAGTTAAACATAATATTACAACACACACACACACACACACACACACACACACACACACACACACACACACACACACACACACACACACAGACGGTGCTCACAGATGTGGGAGCACGTGGTTACTCCAGGCAGCCCTACGGGCACACCACTTCCTCTCACGTTTGGATTCCTGAACTCTTGGAGTTTCTCCGGTTACTTCTGCGGGTACCACCAGAGTGCTGAGCTGAACTAGGATACACCCTCACCTCAGCATCTTCCCAAACCACACACAAACAAGAAGATTGTGTTTACCCACCTCCTCCTCCCACTCTTGAGTTTCTTGCATTGCTTACTTGCTGCAAAGTTCATTCCTCTTTTTGCTGCAGCATCTGAAGTGCAACTCTTGAAGTTACCTGCGCTGAAGGAGGTCAGCGTTAAGAATTACGCATGGAGCTTTGAATTTCTGTTATTCTTTTCTTTTTATATAACAGTGGATATTGAGATACTCAGTTGTAAATTCGCTCAAGAGGAGCTTTTGGGCAAATACCATAGTGATGCTGTGGATGTGACTTCAAACAACAGCTTCACAACGGTAGACTCCTGTAAACCACAATGAAAGGTAAGCTCATTCACTGCCACAATTAAGCAGAAAAAGCAGTAAATAACTCTAGCACTTATTATTGATGACAATCTGCTCTGTTTTCTGCTCATTCAACCGTCTCCTCGGTCGTCTTTGTCACTTTTTTTGCGCTCTTTCTCTCAGTCTGGGACGTGAGGAATGCGTGGGCTACAACTCGCTTCTCACATCTGGTTTCAATTACGGGACTCTGTTTGGGATTGTTTTGCATCTGGCCGCTGCTGCACATCAAACACTAAATCCACACTAAAGAGAAGAATTCACAACAGACCCAAAGGACATACTTATTCACACAGAGTGCAAGTTTTTACTCACTAGTGTGCTAATAATAAAATGTTGAGTTATTCGCCTTTTTCTGTTGATTTCTTTTTAGTTTTTTGTGCGTCTTTAACACTTGTACCAGTGTTGAAGTTAAAGTGCTGAAGGAAACACTGAGTCAGACTTAACTATGTGAATAGCTTTATTGTGGTATAACCACCGCACGGACTCTTAATGACTTTTCAGCACACTAATTGAAACACAGCAGTTCGAAATGCGCAGGCGTCAGCTGAGGAGTGTAAATACATATTAATATTGATTTGACCTGATGTTCTGGATGTCGCTTAAATAATATGGTGCATGGTATTCTCATCTACACACACAGGAACAAGTTGGTCCCTTATAACATAAAACAAGCACTACAAAACTCATGCCACCTTGTGGTCTGTTTGAGAATTGTGGGCATGATCTAAGGAATCTGTAATGATTGGCATGTAGTCTACTTCCTGTAGACATTGTAATGATTATATTGCTGTAATGGGACCTCTCATGGAATCCTAAGAGTAGATGGTGTAATATTCAAACAACCTCCCTCTGCACTAGTGTAAACAGGATGAATATGTGCTCATTTACAGTTCAAGTTTATGTTCACTCTTATAGGAGGTTTGCAGAGTAGTTGTGTGACAAACACTTTAAAAAGTAATGTTTTTGTTTTGTGAAAATTAAGGTTTCAAATGCAAAAATGTTGTAGTATAAGAAGCAAGACAAAGGAATACCTAATTCTTGAGTTTATCTGAATTCAAAATCAACAAGAGCATAACTTTCACTGGTCATTTGCTACACTTTCACTTTCTGTGTTTAACACACATAACATTGTTGAGGTTGACTAAATGAAGGTAAATGTTTTCATACTTGTTTCGGTGTGCATACAGTCTAACCACTGTTTCAGCGACATTTCACTGTGAAGCAGGTCTTGGCATTGCGTTGAAATATAGCCAGTGCTGTTGAAACATCAATTATGTGGAACCTGGATGTCTAAAAAGGTTCACTCGTCACTCTTTTATCAAACTAAGCCCAGCTTTGAAAGATAGGCTCACAATTTTTCAAGTCTGTCGTAAAAGAAATAATCATGTGCCCGAAAGAACACTGGCACATATT
>JANJYP010033160.1:0-38968 GCA_024605115.1 Rastrelliger brachysoma
GTCCTAGCATGGCCTTAATCTGGCTCTTACATGCACTATTTCTCTAAGAAACTGCAATGGCACTATGATCACAACTCTCTCAAATCCTTAGACCAACACCAGATTACCTTAGGAATGCTAGCCAGTCACATTTCAGGAAATCGGCCACACCCCTCCATAGAGCCTCGTCTATGTCGTGTGATCAGATATCGCCGCTGCAGCCTTTTGTAGAATACATTTTTTCGTTTTTTAGGAAAAGATTCAAGAACGGGGAATTCACTAATCCCTAGAGATGATTTTATAGTTTTTGCCAGTCATCATTGAACAGATTTTTTTTTAATTCATTGGCATAATTCTTGCAGGAAAATACTCTCAACGTGTTTGTACTGATGAACAATGTTGTTTACTATTTTGACACTTCTATATGAGATGGTGTGTGAAGTGTAAATCTGGCTAGTCTGGGGAAAAAACAATTAATCCATATCATTTGTTATGGTGATAGCAAATGTGCTGAATAAAATGTTTTTTATTGTAGTGATATGGAAGCAGCATGAAACTGTACCTTGTGTTTGCTTTTGACTACATAGTAATTTGGACACGTAATCAGTCTCGAGGTTGGGAAGGGAGAAATCGAACGGGGGATAGTTTCTCTGAGATGTTTGCATCACGATTATATTAATATTCTCATGCCTGTTGCTGTTCATAATGCTGTAAATTGTTCTTGGAAAACACATTTTTATGTTCTTTCATGATATATAAATATATGTATGTATTACATTTAACAGAAGTATTACTGATCAACAACACTAAAATGAAGCTGTGTGTGCGCGAGTGTTTGAGAGAAAAGCTGTGATTGCCACTGAATATAAAGCAGCACGTTTCTTACAAAGAAAAAAATGTTTTCTTTTTTATGTTTTGTCTCTCTCTCTCTCTCTCTCTCTCTCTCTCTCTCTCTCTCTCTCTCTCTCTTCTCTGTCTCCTTTTTCTAACACTATTGAACCTAAAGGGCACTTTATAGATCACTCTAAGGTCATGTCGCCTATTGTATGTCTTTTGTCATTAACTTGAATGTGATTCTTCTTTTTTTTTTCATTCAGAGCACTTACCTGGTGCAATATAAATAGTCTGTAAATCTGGGCTGCTGCTAAGGTAGAAAAAGTTGACAGAAGTGAAGCAGAGACTTCACACCCTTTAGTATTCTCTGTTTTATCTCTTTTCTCTACCTTTTCCTCATCCCTTGTGTTTCTTCCTTCCTGTGATCCCACCACTCAAACTGATTCAGTAAAGATTAGTCCCCCTTTTGTAAGGGTTTTTTTTTTAAACAAATGACAGAAAATATCACTTTTGTTAAAGATTCCACCACTCCCTGCAACTCTTTGTGGTTCATTTAACTCCAGTCAAAATAAAAATGAAACTTCTCAGACTGTGTTGTTTGACTTCTTTGAGACTGAGCACTTCTTCATACTAGAAGTAGAAACTTTGAGGATTTATAAAAATATGATTCAGTTGAAAGATTTAAAAAAAAAAAAAGATATAAAATTATAGATACTGAAATTTTAAATGTTTACTCCTTTGAATTATTAATAAATATTGACCCAAATTCACCAGCCCCTTATTAGTTTTTTTTTAAAAAATGGTGTGTACATAGTCCCTTACAAATCAATTAAATAATACATTCTGCAGCTGTTGACTGCAATTTAAAGTTTGTTTCTATTTTTAATCATTTCTGACCCAAAATGCAGAAGTATGACTGATTCTGATAAGTGTATTCATTTTATAACTGATTTTGAACTTGTTTTTACTGTTCTTCTTGCTTTCACAGTGGTTTATAAGAAAGTTTTTTTGTTGTTTTTTTTTAAGTTGTTTGAGTGCATCCACATCCAACCTCAGCGTAGTTTTTCCTGTCATCCAAACATTTACAATAAAATCAATAAAATCACTTTCCAGAGCACTGTCCTGAGAAATTAGTGAGATGTACACCTCCCTGTCTCTGTCTCTTTTATGTCTTTGTGTGCGCACATGTTGTGGTGAAGGAACCCCCGTTCATTCACACAGGCAATCTAGGAGTTATCAGCTCCAAGGACAAGCAAATAAAAGCCACCCCGCCAGTACAGGGACATTTTATCAAACGCTCTTACCCTCGATCTGGTCACAAACAAACCAACATTCCACCTGTTTGAGGAAAAAATGTCACAAAGTGCAAAAGCAAAAATCTGATGATCTTTTAGTGGACTTAAATATTAATATAACTGTCACCTGAGGGTTTATTTATTTATTTGTATGCATAGATAATGAATCTTTCAGTTTTAACACGTTTTTTGGTTCACAGTTGTAGTAAAGATGAGGTCCAACTTTTTGACTTTACAGTCTATCAGTGTCTCGGAGGCCTTTGTTTCGTACACGTCACATTGACCCTGATGAAAACCACACAGCAAGTTTAAAGCTGCTGAAGTTTGAAAATATTAAATTTGTTTTGAATTCTGATGTGGTTTTTCCATGTGGCCAAAAATTTTAAACTATTAATTGTAAATGGTTATATTTCACTAATAGCCCCATATCATAAAATCTATGGGAAACTTTACTGTAGAGAAAGAGTAGAAACAGTAAATTACAGTAAAATATTGTGGTGTAATCACAATAATCATTTTTGCCTTGTCAATATTTCAGTTTTTGTTAGCTATCTGAATACATTTAGGAATACAACATTTTAAATGTTTGAGAGTTTTGCAAATTGCAACTCTTGCAAGAGAAAAGCCCGTTGTAAAATATATGAGAATATTCATTAATAATAACTGAAGTGAGAACATGTTTTTATCACAGGCAAATAATGTATGTGTACAGTCATCTATAATGCAATTGACTGTGTGTAATGCCGCAGAGGGTGCAAACTGAGCAGAGTAACACTATCTGACCTCTAGTTAAAGGGATGCTGTTTCATAATCTGCCCTATAGATGACAGGATTTACTTAAACTGATCCTTGGGCACATGGCATATAACCAGTTAGTGCCTCGATTAACTGTATTTTATCTTTTAATTATTAACTTGTGAAAACTTCCACAGTTGGCCTACTATCTGAAATATTTTAGGGGAAGAGCTGTAATGAGTCATATGAGTTTGACAATAAATGAAGCAGTTGTTCTGTAACAGTTTAAGTGTAAAGAGAAAGACATTGAGCACTTGAACATAAATAATGCAAAAAGTAAATTACAGAAATGAAATTGTGTTAGTTCTTTTTGTGATTTCACTTCCTAATAAGCACCTAATTTGTCTTCATATATGCCTGCTACTTGTGCATCTCCTTTACTTTCGGGCTCCTCAACTCCACACTTCACATGACAATTCATATATTTTACTGTCTATAGTTTTAAGCCTGAAAGCACCTGTAAGTCTGTAAGATTCACCNTGGGCTCCTCAACTCCACACTTCACATGACAATTCATATATTTTACTGTCTACAGTTTTAAGCCTGAAAGCACCTGTAAGTCTGTAAGATTCACCTCATGGTAACTTTCAGTGGAACCTTGGTTTTAAGGGACCATTGCCACACCAGGGCAGTTTTTTGGTCTCCCCCTACTCCACCCCTCACCCTCTACCTCTGGTCAGGGTCGATCAATACTTCCCCTGTAGCTTATCACTAATGTGGAACTGGCTGTTTGTCCAAAGCCTGCTCTGTCTACATAAAGACTTGGACACGGGGGACAGCAGCAAACTCAAATGCACCACGGATCACCTCATGAACCTGCAGCTCCGGGACGCACTACTGGACTTTTACTGTTTGGAAAGACTCATAGACAAAGACACGCTGGTGCGAGAAGGAATGAGCAGAGGAAAGAGAGTAGCTGGTGGAGGGGACAGCTGGAGACTGACTGCTGGGAGTGAATGAATAAAAAAGGAAAGAGGATCCATTTTAGAAACTTGAGGTGAGTTGATTATCATCATGCAACAGGTCTAAAGTCTTAAATCATGCTTTTATTAGGAAAATGAATGGACTAGTCCTGGACTAAGTTTAACAAATATAACAATTAGAAAAAAACTTTACGTGGCATGAGTAGCTCAGAAATTTTATGTAATTTACTTGCATTCAATCTGCTGTGTCAAACGATCTGACACAGATGCATTTTCCTACCAAAAATGAAAGAAATGAAGAATGAACTTGTGTTATCTCACTTTCTCACATGCTCCTAATCACACACACACACACACACATACACACACACACGCACGCACACAGCTGCAGTCATCCCCACAATCAGTAGAAAAAGACTTGACTGGACTTTGGTCACTTTGGGCAAACTGTTCAAACATCATTCAGTGTTCAGAATGTTTTTTTCACAGTTTTCCTGCAATTTATGCATTCAGTGCTGTTTTATTTTTGTCTAATGATGGTTGTATCATCATAAATACATTAGTCTGATTTCTGTTTTTGTTCTTCACAGCTCACCCCACTCACACACATTTTCATCTTTTCCATACTGTATATTCTCTTTCTCCATTTCCATTTCTGCCTTTTCTATATCACCAAACTACTTTTCTTCTTGCTTTACCAGGTCGTTCATCCTCCAGATCATGTTAACAGCCATCCTTCACCAGTGAAACCCTCTGTCCTCCAGAGCTGTGGAGTGTGACAATGGTGTTTGTGTCCTGTGTATCAAACGCCATTATCACACTAAATAGCTACAGTGTGAAAAGGACCTCAGTGTATTTCACCGTTTCCTGGTACACCTGTTCTCCTCTTTTGCCATTTACTTGTTCTGAGGCTCCTGTATAATCTTTAAGTGTTTTCTTTTTTGTAACAGCTTCTTCTTACCTACTGTAAAGAATGAAAATGCTTCCTTGTGCGTGAGTCTTGTATATAGCCAGTAATATTTTACACTACACAAGGCAGGCAGGAATAAAAATAGACATAGACAGGGTGTTGATTCATCATACATGATGTGGAGCCTCTGAGTGTGACCCACTTACTTTTGCACTTGAGGTGTTAATTTGCCGCTGCACATCTTCTGTAAGTACAGATAAGAATAGATGTCCCATTTGTTTTCATGTTGCTGCCATTTCTTGTGTTATCAATTGAAACTTTTTGCAAAAATATAAAGAAATAATTGAATTGCCATAATTGGTGATGCTGTATTTTAAAACTGTCTACATCTTTACAAATGATATAAATAAACAGTGCTTGTCTTTTGTCTGCTGATGTGGCGTGAACTTTTGCACTTAAGCCATCCTGAAATTCGAACAACGTACATGTTATCCATATGTCAGACATATCCTCCCATTCCTATATGTACAAAGAAAAAACATATTTGCATACACACAGAGATCATGATGAGTCTTTTAACCCGCAGACCAGAGGTACCCTTGCAGGAAATATTGATTTAATCCCATGGCATTGAATCCAGGAAGCATCTTCAACCAGCAACATCTCTTTAATAACAAAGATCTACTGTTAGCTCACACACTGCCCTCGGCCCGAGAGACATGCCAGCAATTTGGGTCAGTGAGAGTAGGACATATTATATAGAGACAGAGAGCGCAGTGGGACAGCTGGCATACTACTGAGATCATTTAGACTGTGTGCTGTGTAGATGTAACTCTACATGTCAGGGTATGATTATTGGGATTAATTTTACATGACTATTGACTGTAGGTTGGAGCTATATTGTACCAGTGTAGTGTAGACATTTAAAATGCTGCCAGACATTTGAACTCAATTCAATGAGCAGAAATATTAAAATGACAAATCAATAAATCTCACGTCACACGTCACATGAGCTTAAAGTGTACAAAATGTTTTTGTGTTTCCAGAATATAAACATGAGCTCATCCTGAACACTAAAATTAACAAATGCTTATCTAACATCATTAATCAAATATGTTTGTAGCATCATAGCCAAACATAAATGTCACCGTTCATTCAACTGATCTCAAAACATTATTTGTCCTCTAATATGTATTTTGCCATTCAGCCTACCTCATAGACATTTCCTCTAATCAATTAATAAACAAGTTCATTAATTTAATGAACTTAATAATTTGAAAACATCATCGACGTAGAAAAATAAGGAAAACACTGTAAGGAAAATGAATTGCTCCTCATTCATCGACAAAGCAATCTAAGACGTCACAGTTCAACACTATAAACAAACTACATCGTACATTATTTTCAAGTGTTTGTTAAAGTTGTCACATTCACAAAGAAAATTTCCTATTTAAAAAAAAAACAGCAATTAAAATCTCATACAGAAACCATCTATGGTGAAATCTTCATTAAATAAAAGGTATCGCTCTCTTATGAAAACAGCAGCTACTGGATGTGTAACAATTACTTCTTTCAGAGTCAATGTGTCTCCTGCATCTGGCCTTAGTGCCACCAATATTGTGAACACGTTTTTGATTCTGCTAATCGAGGTCCAAATGTGAATGAAGCACATCTCCAGCTTACTCCAGCCACTTCAATTATTACGACACCCTGAGTCCAAGATTCTCCTCCTATTAAGATTTGCTCTTCACCGTTGGCCCAAAAGTTTTCTTTTTGGGTGCAGAAGAAGGTTGGGGTTTGGATTTGGGAACAGATCCAGGCTTTTTGGGTTTGGATTGCAGAGATTTGAGGCCCAGGATTTCACAGTACATGTTGCACTGGTGCAAGGCTTTAAACTGGTCAATGAAGGTGGTGGCACAATTTCCTTTGAAGCCCTTATATCTAAAAAATAAAAAATAAGTATCAGTACAATAATTATCCTGATTTAGTAAATTGAATCGATCATTGGTCTTGTTCTCAAACAAAAGCACTCACCCTTTCTTGCAGGTGGCTATTCCCACATCAGTAAGCCTCATGCCCACTCCTGAAAACAATTTGAAATTTAAGATTCTCTTTGCAGATAAAAACAAATTAAACTCATGTAACTGCATTTTATGAAGTGTCTTCTATTTCCCTGACCTTGCATGTCAGTGACCAGCAGGTTACCCTCAGTCTTATGGTAGACCCAGTGCTGGAAAGCACAACATTTCCGCCCGGCCTCCGAGTCACGTCTCATCAGATTGATCTCTTTGCCATCCTTGACTGAATACTTGACAAAGTCACCTATTAGCTCCTCCTCCAGTGTGGCGTACGGGATGTCATTAGATGGACGATAAACCAGGTAAATGGGAATGATCCTGTAGTAGAATAAAGTGTTTTACTTTATTCAAAAATAACTACAATGTGACAAATGTGCTGCAGAGAGTTACTGTATATTCTACAAACAGTTCATAGTTTATCAAATATGACACTCACTCTGGGACCTCTCCAAAGGTTTCCACTGACTGGGCAGCAACGGTGTACGCCTTGATGTACTCTCTTGCTGTGTTCTGCACTTGACACTCCTACACAGCAAAAAGTAAATCACAGATAAAGTGTTACATACATAATAATAATAATAATAATAATAGAATACATCCTTTGAACAAATTGGTAAAGAGCCAAATTGTCATATTTAGTATTTCATGTTTTGGTGCCCAAATGCTTAAACTTATAATACTATAATAAAACAAACAAATTCACAAAAAACAATCATGTTTGCACTTGATGTAATTGCTGTTTTATGTCTGAGAGAGATTTGAGCCAATTCCCCCATCCACAAACAGCAAATCCAGAGTTCTTACCAAATATTCAACACTTTAATGCTTTATGCATAAAATTTCCTCACACATTTGGGCCTCTGGGCATTTTATGTGAAATTGTCACAGGATTTTTGGATCAACTTTGTTTTCATATGCTAATGGTACTGCAATGTGTTTGCATTATATTTTGATTGTGCAATGTGAAGTGACACTTCAAACAATAATAGTGAAGGTGATATATCTGTACCTCTACAGCCAAGTTGAAGTTCTTCTGAACAAGCTCATCGTTGTTTTTGGTCCCATAGCTGATAGCGTTGTGTACTTTGAGCACACAGGAGTGTCCTGGTATTGAGAGCGGCGCCCGGCCTCCCTGCAGCTTGGTCCTGAAGGCCCGCCGGTGCATCCCCTCCCCAAAATGGGCCTTTTCAGTGATGATGCTGATAGGATGGTTCTCTCCAAAGTATTGGTCAGACAAAAAATCATCTTTGAACAGAAGCCTAGAGAACTGTACATCTTCTTCTTCATTCTCCACATCTAGAGGTTCAGCTAGAAGAGACAAAAACAGAAACAAGGTGTCAGCTGTTGTCTGCTTTTAAAATTAAATTGTGAAACATAATAAACCATCCACTTGCTTTGACAAAACTCACATGAGATGGTCTTTGAAGATGGGGGGATGACAATCTCACTGAGCACTGTAAAATAGTTGGAGAGTAAAAAAAAAAGTGTTTTTTTGTTGTTGTTGTTAAATACCTTAAAATTAAGTTTCACACACATTATTAAACTGTAGGGCTATTTTTTTCTTGACCATTTTCTACACATTAAAGTTGGCAATCATGTTTTATACCTTCATATGTGAGCAGGTAGTCCAGGCTGATTGATCCATGTAAACTGCAGAGCCGACAGTGGTACTTGCCCAGGTCTTTGTGAGAAGCGTTGGAAATGGTCAGTGACACTCTGCTCTCATCCCCTGCACTTCAGAGAGAGGTACAATGTCATAAAAAAACCACATACTATGACCTCTGTCATTAGATCTGAATATAATAATTTGATTTATTGTGACATGTAATAGATACACATTATGGCCACCCAGGATCCCTGCTATGCCAAAATTATTTATTGTGCGTGCTGATATTTGACTATTTTGGGTGCTCTCTTCCTGAGGAATACTCATGTTGACTGAAGTGTTATGCAAGGTAGCTATAGATAGATACATGGAGAAGGTAGCACTTGCACACTGGTAACCACTGAGTGCTGTGCAAAGAATAGGACGCTTGTAAGGGAAGGAACCACATTTACCCGTATTCCTGTATTATTGGATAACAAAACTTTTTCTTATGCTTATTTCAACTTCTCTTACCAGGGGTCATTGCCAGAGAGTTTTTGAGAGCTTATGATGATAAGTAACTTCCCAATAACAGTCATTATTGGGGAGTAAGAGGCCATACTTTTGACTCTTTTTCGTAAAATTACTATACCTTATATTCCAAAATCAAACTAATGAAAACATTTTTAAATGAGAGATAAACCTTGTCAGTATCATCTGTGAAAACCGCCTGAACTTTTAGTGCTTAATGGGTACACTTTAACAGTTGAAAGCATTCATTAGAAAAGTGTTAATATAATCAAATGTAATAAGTGACATTAATTTGATTAAGTATATTGAAATAGTTACATGACCTATTAAATTCTAAATAGGGTAACTATCTGTAGGCCTACTATTACATTTGCAAAGTCCGTTTGTCTCTGAAAAAAATACCCTTCTTTTCCCTTAGCTAATTTATTGCCTCAATAAACACTTTGGTAAGTTTATGGTCTTATTTGTTACAGTAATTTCAAGTCTAATTCAACACAGCATATTCATCTGGTAAACTAGAAAAGCACTCGGCACAGCAGCTCGGCACCCCCAGACGGTGATCCGGATCACCCCCAAAATCTACTCACTTGTTCCTGGTCCCATTGCGAACCTGAAAATTTCATCAAAATCTGTCTATAACTGTCTGTTGCCAACAGACAAATAAACCCCAGCCAAAACATAATCTCCTTGGCGCAGGTAATAATTATAGCTCCATTTAGCGTAAATATGTCAGGGTACACCGTAGGGCGTGGCTAACTTGACTGTGCAGGGAAGGCCGAGCTGTCACAGCGTGTTTGTTTTGGGTTCATCAAAGTTAAGTCTCGTTTCTAACGTCATAAAAGTCTTGTTCACCGTTTTTGTGGCATATGTCTCTCTCGGAGTCGGCTGTTTTTTCTGTTAAGGTTTTGATGGTTTTAGGTCTGTTTTTCGCCAAATAAGTAGCCAAATAAAACATTTGAAATTGTTAGCTGAAGTAACTTTAGGCTAATGTTAAATGATAAACCGTCCAAATATTAATTTAAATGTAATGGTTATTGAAATAGTAAGCTATAGTAATAATTGTTGAAGTATGTTGATAAAAGTAATGGCAAACTGTTTATAATTCAACATAATGGGCAATTGAAATAGTTTGCTAAAAAAATAATAAACAGTTGTAGTAGTGGACAAAGGATTTAAATAGTTCAATTTAATGAATGGTAGTTGAAGTAGTTTATTCCACTAATGGATAACTTAAATGGCTGAAGTTAGCCATTAGTGTCCAAATTTTGAATCTAAATGAATGAACCTGAACATTGGCTTTTATGTTATATGGAAAAAAGTACTGCAGCAATATGCATTTTCATATAACACAGTGAAACAGCACCCAATTTTAAATTGATACATGGTTGGAACATGAGGAATGATGTTGATGAAGAGCCACTCCTGTGAGGGATTGTTTGGGTGTTTGTCAGACAAAAAAGGTTGGGAACCACTTCTAAGCCATCATTTATACTGAGTTACGTGAAAACATTGTGTAAAACTAAACATAACATTTAAGTAAATCATGTTGACTAAATACCTTCTCTTGATCTCAGCCAGGACTGTACTGTCTCTGCTCCAGGTGACTGTGTAGTCGCTGAAGACAGCTGCAAACTGACACCAAAGACACAGGCTTTTGGGGTCGTTGCTCACTGACGTTGCCTGGATAGGCTGCACCACCTTGAGGTCTGTAGATATTGTCATATTCTTTTATCATTACATAAAGAATGGGTGTTCACATGCTACTTGTTGTCTCTTTTAAAGTCGCAAATTGTAAAAGGAGAGCAGCCTGAAAATTGGTGATAATAGAAAAAAATGATCCTTACCTTCTTTTGGTGTGATTAATTTTTGTTTGACCACTTCACTATAGGCCTTCCTGCGAGTTGCTCCGACATCTATTTGTGGCACTTGTCCCTTTGTCTGGATAGAAACGTCTGGCTTTGGTAGTTTAGACTCCAAAACATTGACAGTCTTCCCAAACTTATTCTCTGATAGGCGTCGCCTTTTAATGACATCGTCATTTAGAGGACTGGTGAAGTTTTTTGGCTGGTGGTTTTTATGTTCTGTATGATGTTCTGCCTGTGAGGGTTTAGCCTCTGGCTGCTTTTTCTCAATGTCATCTGAGTGATCATTGTCCTTTTGAGGTTTCCCCGGTTTAGCACTCGGCTTGGCCTCGAGTATATCAATCCTTCCTTTTGTAGTCTTTGGTTTTGCTCCATTTTCTACTTCAGCCAGTGGCTCCCCTACACTGTTTACTCCTGTTGGAGTCTGACCTTGTTTCTTTTTCTTCTTGCCGTGTGGCTTGTTTGTAGCCTTCTCAGCTGCCACACTAGGCTCAATCACCAATTTATCCTCCTTGTCCTTAGGCCCAGCTGTCATGTCCTGACTGATATGATTTTGTCCAGGAAGATGATGAGTTTCTTTCTGTTTGCAGGTCTGTGGGATCAAGACATGGTGAGGGAAATTCTCCTGCTTCTTGGAAGCCTGAGCACCTTGGTAATGACCGACGGACTTGTCCTTTTTAGAGCGTGCTCTGCCCTCTGAGGTGGTCTTGTGAGTTTTGTGAGGCATCTTTTCAACTGTTTTTTGACTCAGTTCAGTCCTGTGTAGATGTGTGACAGATGTGTCATTTAAGTCTAAAGTGATGAATGCAATACGGTCCTTTTCCGAGATCATACAGTGATCTGCAGACACATTTGATAATTCTGCACCGAGGTCATTAATATCCTCAAGAATAGTTTTTCCTTTGATTTGGAAACATTCTGTTGTGTCCCCAGTGTAAAAGTCCAGTTGTTCCTCTGGTGAAGATTTCTCAGCAGAATCTGTTATATTTTTATTTTTATGAATCAGCTCCTTTTTGCTTTCCAGAGATGGTTTTACAGTAATTCCATCACAGGTAGTCCGGGGAGGACAGGGTTGTACATGATCACAGCTGAAGCCTCCATTGTTGTTTAGAGACCCTTTGGCACAAGTTTGATCTAGGTCCAGACTTGTCTGACAGATGAGTGAAGAGCTGATACTGAGAGGAGCTAAGGGCATAATAAACGGAGGGTTCCCCCACGGTGGCTCCACCTGACATGCTCCGTCAGGGTCTGCTGAAGTGTCAAGCGACACGTGTGTGTGAACATTAATATGCAGATCAGGTTGTGTGGCCACAACTGGCACATGTGAATTTGTCCAAGTTTGTGTGGTGTGGAAATGAGGGTCTGTCGAAACTTTGGTTTCTTCCCCATTAACTTCGGTTGGCCCACAGCTCCTTCTAGCTTCCTTCTTGGCCACCAAGTGCAGCTGGGAGGTACTGTTTTCCTCTGTCACTTCACACACTCCATCTCTAAAGGGCTGATATGTAAATGGATAAAAAACAATAAAAAGTAATTTTAAAAAATGTGAAATTTCTCAGACTGAAATATTTATTCACAAAAATAAAAAATTTAAATCTTGAGTAAAAGACTGTTTGACGCCTTATATATGGTTGTATTATATATGTATTCTGTACTCCAAGTATAAGCATTAATATCACTGAATGGGTAATTATTTTAGAGGTAGATCCTCAATATATAATATTTCAGATTTCTCAAAACATACCTTTCTATAGAGCCACAAAGCAGACATTTATGAAACACCATGCTTCTATATCCAAGCCCGCAGTCCATAAGTCCTGCATGCAACTAAATCCTACAGCGTTACTGTTATAGACTGAACCTCTAGCATTTACTTGAGTACCTAAACCAATGAAAAGCAGTCTCCTAGGCCTGTGGACCTGTAGGCATCCAGATCCTGGGTTTTTAAAGGAGATGTGATGGGAGTGGGTGTGTTAAAGGGTGCATATGAATAGAGAGAGAGAGCAAGGGAGGGTCGTGTTTCATTTCTCAGCTGTGCTCTCCTCTCACCCCTCCACCCTGACACGCCACGGATGCATGCTATTATCATTGAACTCTTAGCTATTATTAGATGCCATTTATGTCCATCTGAAGTTTTCTACATGAGCACTCCAGTTTCCTCCAGCACACACAGCTGTCAGTCTTTGAGATTAGAGCCAAAGGACTTATCCACTAATACTGAATCAAACCTGGGTGACGGTTGTCTGGTGTAAACTGAATGGCTCCAATCCAAAGCAAGGTGACAATGCTTTTGAGACCTCATGTGTGGGGACTGACATTCATGGATTAGGCTCACTGAAGCACTCCACATACTGTGCCTCCTCACTGGCTATCAATACTGTAGGTATGACAACACTGACAAGGGCAGGAGCGGGAATGTCTGTTAAAGTTATGCCTAAAGCATATGACCGATGTATCTGTTGGCCAGCACGACTGATGTGAAGGTGATCTCTGTTATTCTCTCCATTGTGAAGGGTGACTCTTTGCACTGCTAACTCTCTGCCACAAACTTGAGTGAAAGTGTTGCTAGTAATGCGAGATTGTGTGTGTGCATGTGTGTTACCAGATTCTGTTGTGCACTATACACTAAGCAGAGTATGTCCATGTTCCTAAATGGCACAGGACAATAAATTTAAATTATGCAAAACCAGAAATAGCAATCAATATAACAAATTATCTTACCTGTTCAGTGATTAGCTTTCCAGGTATAATTTGCTCCTCCAGATCTGAATCCTCTGTTATTTTCAGTACAATTGGAACTTCATCATTGCTGATGAAAATATCTGTCTCCAAAGAGTCAATATATCCACCAAAGTCAGAACAATCCAAAACAGAATAAGAAGTAGATCGAGGGATGAGTGCCTCTGAAGTCACAACTACATCCCGTCCTCCAGGTGAGGCCAGTGTAGTGACAGATGAACCTATGGATGATTGTTTGTGTCCATGACATGAAGAGTTCTCAGCCTGGCTGTTGTGGACTTTCCCTGGCTCCATATTTTCTTGTGCAGAAAGTGTTGAATTGCAGAAGGATCCAATACTGTGGGAACTCTCTCTGTTTTGGGGCTCTGGACCTGCAGCATTAACACAGAGACAGAGACAGCTTTGCCCACAGAGGACGGAGCTTCCTGGGATGTTTTGTTCCTCTAGAGGCTGATCCAAGACACCCATTTGTGGCTGCATTTGCAACTCCTGACTCTGCTCTTCTGTGAATGTCTGTGTATCTGTGTGAGTATTTACCTCTGATAGTGCCTGTGTCAAAGCATCTATCTCTGCCCCAATCTCTGTGAAGACAGCTGTGATGTCTTCTGGTGGAGCCATGATGATCCCACTCCAGTCTGAGAGTGCACTTGCCCAGCTGTCCACTGATGACCACCTCTCAACTGGTGGCCCCCAGCCTTTGGTGTCATCACTGGACCAGCCAATCCTGCCACTGCCATCAGGGTTGTAACCTGACACTTGGATCTCTCCTGAGGGAAAAGATAACTCACTGGTGGCTGAGAGCTCTTCTTGCATCACAGAATGACCTGTCTTATCCAAAACATCTCTATCCTCCATATCTTCACCTGTCAGATACTGGCAAGCATCCAGCCACAGTTCAGTAGGACTGTTGGTTTGCCTTGTTTGGACCTCTGCTTTCTCTTGTCTAGCATCATTTACTGACAACCCTGCCTCATTGGCATCCACAGCAGGTGGTCTTAACTCTGTACATTGGCTCAGGTCTGACTCATAGTCTGCCCTAGTCCATACATCAGTAGAGCTTTGATTGCACTGTGTCACTACCTCTGCTGAATCACACATCATCACATATTTATGGCAGTCACAATCTGTTTCTTTTCCATCTGTTTGTGGTAATGACGGATATTCAGGACCTCTAATCTCCTGGTGATCTACACTTGGGCTCAAGATGAAATCCTTTGTCTCACTTTCAAAGATATAAAGCTCTGACATCGACGCTATTCCTGTATCACTCTCTAAACTCTCTGACTGATGTGATAACGATCTTAATAGATAAGGTGCTTGACTGTATTCAGAGCTGGAGCTTCGGAAAGTCTCATTGATAGGCTGCTCCCTCAAACTCTCTGAAGTAGATGCTGAGGCCCCAATAGGTTGAGGTGTAGCATTTCCCTCTATCACAGGAAAGGAGAGGGCTGATTCATGTTCAGCGTAAATGTCAGGTGATGGTGGAATAAGGTCATGTGGGAACTGAGGGAAAATAGGTACTGGATCTGATGAACTAAAATAGCCATGAACCCTGAAATCATCATCCTTTGGCACAGGCTCTGAGCAAAGTGAGAAACAGTCTGACATCTTATAGCTGGATGATAAAGGCTTCACACAGTCGGAGTTCGTGCTTTTCTCCTGAAAGAGGCACTTGGAAACATTTGATAAAGGATCAGTGGATTTGTCAGTGGGATCTGAGAGATCTGACACAATCTCTATTCCTGTCTCATATGCAGACTTCATATGCAGAGAAAGATTGTCTAAATCCCCAGTTAGACTCTCTGTGACAGCCGTTGGGGACTGTGTGTGGTCATCTATACGAAGGAGTGACAGATCCATCGAGACTCTGCGGTGTGCTGCTCGAGGAAATTGGCAGCAGAGAGACTCTGGCTGTCAAACAGCAACTTCAGGTCGAGGTTTGAGATGAACAGTGCAAAAGTCTGTGCACAGCTTGTTCAGGCTTGACTTTTTCTGCAGTTATTTCCTCCCCTGTAGCCTTGTGTTTTTTTATATCTGCAAAGTAAAGCATGGAATTACCATAGATAGAAAAATAGTATTTTACAATTAAAATATCAACCTTGCAAAGTCAAACAATCTTATAATGATCTGAGCTGGTGGTTCTCATTAAGGGTCCTGTACATTAACAACCCAGATCTTAAGTATTTGAAGTAAGGCTCACTATCTCCCTCTAGCTGTCACTTTGTATGGCATGTTTATCTTGGCTGCAGGAGATACCCCTTTTTAAACGGCATGTTGCATCTATTTTAGAAGCTTTTAAAGGACACTTGACATACCTTATCAACAGGAAACCTTCCTGTTGTTGTGACTTGGTGGCTGATAAAAACATTGATGGTATTACCAGAAGCACACCACACTCTCCATGTATTAATGTACGATTATTTTAAATGTGTTTTTTGTCTTTTTGTTTCTTTTCAGTCAGTGTTAAATGTTAAAAAACACAAGAATATTAAGTTCACATGCCTGTAGTTGTAAGTAATCACTTACTACATAGAAATAGGCTACTAAATGTTAAATGTATTTATAAGTTCAAGTGATTATGTGATATGTGAAACAACAACAAGCCATGCGTTTTCTAAGAGTCCATTTTCAGTTTAGTTGCTGCAAAACTATAGCATTCTTTCAGCTTTTATTGACCTTTAATTGACAATAAATTATCCATGAATAAAGGTTATTGAAAGAAACTCGTAATGGTAAAAACAGTCACATTTTTACTTATTTCACAAGAAGAGTTATTATTTTAAGATACACTTGATGAGTAATACTAGTGAAGTTTCTTAAAATCTCAGCTGCATTTATGTTATTTTTCTTTAGACTGCAATTATCTAGGGACATAAAGTGTCTTTAAAACTCACAGGTAATGTGCTTTTAAGATAGCACGTTGCCAGTTTTGCCTGCTGCATGCAACTTGACATTTGTGCAGAGGTCTGATTTGAAGTGTTGACGGGAGGCTTCAAAACATTCAGCGCGATATACATGATTGCAGGATGAGAGCTAGTGGCAAAGACACTGGAAAAATACCAGTGCATCTTTCCCCATGACCTGCATGTGTCGCATTCCTGCTGTAGTGAAGGACACCTAGCTGAGCCTATGAGCCTGACATGTTTACTATGAAACATGCACCACAGCTTCTGCAAGTCTATTGATAAGCACCCCGAATAAAAATCATTGCATTCAGTTTTGATGCTGCGAAACACATCAAAAGTGAGTGTTATTGTTAATGTTTTGCAGACATGATAAAGTCTACCTCAGTAACTTTCTCATAAATCTTTTAATAATATATTGTACTAAACCACCTTCACACTGTCCAATTTTACTTTTCCATTAATGAATCGATTTCATATGTGAAGTACACCTATTAGGCTATGCAGATTGTCCATGTATCTGAGTTGTAACCTACTTTTAAATGCAACTGTAAGTTATAAATAAAACCAAAATCAATCCTCTTGATACTATTGATTAGTGCATTAGGTAGAGCTTAATCTATACTGACATAAAAATAAAATAAAGCTGTCAGCAGCTGTGTGACTGAGAGCAAGAAAGTGTAATTTGATTTCATCTTGCCTGTCTGTGCCAAAATAGATCCATCCTCAGCCACACCACCCCCCAAGAACCTGCTGCACCTTTAACTGTTTTGCATATGAATGACTTGCTTCAAAGATGTGAAATAAAATAACATAGATAATGAATAAACAAATGATAATGCTAGTTTCAAGAGTCGTTTTTAATCATTAACCCAGCTACAACTGATGCATACATATTCTTATTTGTATTTATCAAACTGGACGCACTTGTAAATCGCTTTAAGGGATAAACTTAGATTTCTGTAGTGTATCATGTGTAACATGCAGACATGGAGACGGTATTTTCGTGGTGTTGTAAAAGAGGGCACAAGCAAATTTGACAGCATTTATCATTCTTAAAGAAAACCTCAAGCAAATGTCTAACAACAACAACAAATGTGTCACAGTTGAGTTATACATAATAAAAGAACCATCAACACTTAAGTCTTTAAAACAGTTGTCTTTCCCGTGAAGGGGATTTCCAGCCATGCATGTAGTACGTACCCTTTTCATTGCCGTGTTGTTGGGGATATAGACCTATGATGTAGGACTTGAGTATGAGCTCAGGCTGTCGGTCTCGGGGTGTGAGTCTATTTTTAACTGTTGTCCCCCACAAGTACAAAGTCGGTTACCTGATATTGTAGACATGTGCCGATCTTGAGCATTTACCACTCGATATCTATATTTACATGTTGTTTAAATGATGGGCTACTTTACAGGTTGACTCTTACCTTCATCAATTTTTAATTTGGTTGACAGAAGTGAACTGAATGAAAGAGGAAAGAAAAATCAGAAATTAGTTAAATTTTTATCACACTTCTGACTTGAGGGTTAGGGGTTTTAATTAACGTATTATAGAAATTAATAATCATAAAATAGAAATTATTAACTCAACACATTAAATGCAAGACAGACTTATTAGTTTATTTTTCTTTGTACAGTTAAAATTTGCTTACTGTGCTCCTGTGACATTCAGGTCACATTTCTAGAAACATTTGCACCTCTCTTGGTAATCTAGTAATATCGCACTGCACTGTTGTTAGGGGCCTAAACAATCTAATGAAGCCAAATCTCTAATTTTATGGAAGAATTAGTAATAGTAAACAAGCTGATGGTGTGACAGTGATTGAATGTGACATTGCCCCTCTCATTCTTTTTTTTTGTTGTTAACATTTGATGTTTGTTCATGTTTGATGTTGTGTTATATGTGACAGCAGTGCTCTTTTATACCCAAGACAAATTTCTCTGAATAGAGACAAATACAGATCAATTCAGTTCAATTCAATTTAGCCAAATCACTCATGTTATAAGAAGTGAACACTGATCCCTAATGACATAAATGGCAGGTCAGTTTCCAATAATTCAAGTGGTCCAGTGATTTTAATTTAGCTGCAGAGTGATAATGATTGTCGCGATGACCTGTATTGCTATACTTTTACTTGCTGAGTGTTAGTAACATTAGATACTTCTAGCTGTACACACATTGAACTCACAAGTCTTTGAGGAAACTGCTTTCTAAATGTTGTTTCATAATTGCAGTGAAGGACAGTTTTATAACTAAGAGTAATTTATGCCTCTTACATCATTGTTTCTATAACAAGTAAGGGGGAGCTGATACTTTTACGACTGTAAAATCAGCATGCAATAAATTGTGGTTTAACAATAGAGACCCTTCAATAAAACAGTGATGCAACAAGTGTGATAAAACAACAACGACAGTAAAAACAGAAAATAGTTTTATGAGTGTTTTTAACGTCCGAGCACTGATGCCACTTCAACTACAGTGGCAAAGCAATGTGTGAAGTCACTATTGTTGTCAGAGTTGAGTTTTATGAATGAATACCACTGCCACACATGCACACAGACACACACGCACGCATACACACTACAAAGAGTTTCATTTACAAGTCTATTAAACAGAAGAGGATGATGACACGTACCATTAAAATTATGTCATGCACCTTTAGACTTTTCATGCCGTTATGTAACACTTAATGTCCCCACACCTGTTCTTGTGGTGCTTTGTAAATCTACGAAGCAACAGAGGGGATAATATTGGATTGATGGTGCATGTGTATGTGAATTATGTGCTTATTTTAACCTTTATTTTCTTTCATTTAATTTGTCCCCAATTGTGTGTCGCATCATTGAGGCTGACCATTACCATCATCAAAACACCAAAACCAGATTTCAGTAAGGTAGAACTTGTTATTAGGTAACTGTTAAAGATGTACAGTGTGTGCATGTGTGTGTGTGTTTGTAGGTGTGCATGTCAGTGGCTAAGTAGTTTCTTAGAAGCAACACATTTACGATCTCTGGAAGGAGCGAGTGATGGGTTGTAGATCGTGGCTGGGCTGTTGGACAATAATAAATCAGCACTGAGATTTTATTGCAAGCTAAAAATAATCAAAAGATTAAAAAAAACATAGGGAGGCAATTATATATATTATATATTTTGGATACTGGTGTAAATTTTGAGCTGCTAAATATAAAATGTATCTGTCGGTGTAGTCGGCTGAAATAGTTGTAAAACATTTGAAAAACGCTCTAACAGTCACAGACATGTTACACTATCTTGAGCATGTTGTTGTGGAGCTTGAGATTGGATGTGGCCCCGTGGAATCATGTAGTCATGGAGAGAGAAGTGTCACCTTACCAAAGCAAGATATATTTTTACACTGTGTTGTTGCACAGTGTGGCTCAACCTGGCGTTTGCCCTCCTTCCCTTAAACTGCGTGGCTGGGGGCAGGTGGAGAATGGTGGTGTTGTACATGTAAGAGGTGTGCGTCACAGCAATGCTTTGTTTGTGTGGGTGCATGAGAGATGTGGTTGAAGGAGGCTAAGAACCAATTAAGGCAGGGCTGCCATAGCAGCCAAATATAATATATGAGGCATATCTTCAATAATTGGTATGAAAAAAATAGCAAACCATTTCTGGTACTACTTTATCACCACTGAGCACATTATCATAATGACATCAGTCAAATAAGCAAAGTGAGTTCTGAAACTAGAAATGATGATTAAATATTCTTGGAGAAATTATATAAATTTAAAAATATCCATCCTGGTTTCAGACGTAGAGATTTTTTGAAAACCTGTGTCATCATAGAAGTTTCTTGAAGGTGTGATCTTGATTAACTGTTCTAACCCAGAGTGAAATTGGTTTAAAATTCAATATGCACAATTAAAAAATATATACAGTAAATGAAAAAGTCAACAGTCAAAAACACATTCCACACACAACAAGCATCCACGGTAAATAGTAACCAACACTTAAACTCAGAGCCCAAAGACATCACCTGATGGATCGACCTCAAACTCACTGAACAAAAAGTGTTATGGATGAAGTGATAACTTAATATAGTTGTTAATTTACTTATTAACAGCAGCAGAATTAAGATATTTCTTTGAGGCCATTTATCAAACAATTCATTAGAATGCACAATATACAACAGAGCAAATGTCCCACATATCTCGAGTGCTGAACAGGAAACGTAGTTGAGTGTTTGTGTCATAAGAAACTAGAAACCTTTGTTATAATCTCCTCGGTTGAGTCACTGACACTTGTAAATTCTAATTCACTGTCATGGAAAGTGCAATTAAAACATTGCCCAAGTGATCTGTACAGTCAGAAATGTTAAAGGGAAATGAAGGATGGCCAGGGAATAAGATAAGCTTTGGGTCAGTCACAAGACAGCTGGTCTATAATCCTCAAGAGACTAGTGCTTTACGTGTTTTGCTCAGCCCTTTCCTTGAAAATTAAATTAGATCATAACCAATCTTATAGCAAACAAGGCAGGTCTGCCTAGTTTCTTCTTCATTATTTGCCCCTTTCAGTTAAACTGTAGTTACAGGCCGTTATATTGTTTTATCAGGAAGACTTCTTCAATGTATTTGTGAAACCATTAACCTGAAAAAAACTTATTTTGTTTTGATGGACCAAATAGACATGATTTTATTGGTGTTACTAGTGATAGGCACAGTTGACGTTTTCTATATCAGCCCTCTGCAAACTGTTAATAATAGCAATTACTTAATGAAAATAATAACCCTGTTTGCAAACCACTTTAAGAATACCACAGGTTTATTATTGGAACAAAGGAACTGGCAGAGTTTACAACGCACAGACAGACAGTAAAGAATATGACATTTTAATAGCTGGATGTTGCTTCTATGCCCTGCTCCATTTTAGGAGGAGGTAAGGCTTCTCAATGAGCACAGTAAACACATAGCTCACCACAAATGTGAGCACCAGGTGGCCAAGGAACATGTACATCTAAAAAAAAAGAAGAAAAAAAAGTATAGCACATTGATTTTTAAATGGCAAAATCTTAAATATGTTACCATTAGCCTAAATGAAATTGTCTGTAGAAAACACTTACAAAATTGATGTCTGTGTAGTGGATTGGGGTCTCTTGTAGGCCGATGTAGAGGATGATGAAGACAGGGTGTGTTAGGTAGCAGGCAAAACTTATGTTGGACAGAGGAACCCAGAGACTGAATGACAGGAGTCTCTTAATGAAACCTGAAGAATGATCAGGAGAATACAGTAAACATTGGAGGAAATGTAGCAGTACAAGTACAAATGTATGCATACTGTACAAATGTGTACAAATGGTCAGTTCTGTCCATATTTATCAAACCAAGCCATTCTTTTGTTTTAGTTGTTTTGTATTCTGTAGAGAAGTATGTGAGGCTTAATACTCTCAATACAAACTTTCTTATTTTCTTTATCATATTAGCATTGCTATTTACGTTAATGTAAATGAGCAAGAGATAAGAGGACGGTACCCACTTGTGACTCCAGCTTTGTAAAGTAGTTGGATGCATTTAAATATTTTTTTTTACAGTCATTGAATTTTTAAATACTATTTTCTGAATGTTATTTGGTCTTCCTGCTCTTGCTTTACCTCCGTAGCCCTCTTCACAGGCCAGTATGATCCAGGTTACAGCCAGAGCCCAGAGTGGTCTGTGCAGTCCCTGATAAAGGGCATGTGGCAGTGAGGGATAGGTTGGGGTGTCTCTGAGGCTGTAGGCCAGTCCAACCAACACAGCCATGAGAGACAGACAGCCGAACCAACCAAGCACTGCCTGCCACTGGAGCAACAGCAAGACATGATGAGAACATAAATGTGACTTGATATTATCACAAAAGAACATAACTGTATGTTGTTTTCAAATTTACTCAAAAGTCACCTTTTTCTTTAACAGCCGATCTTCCTTTGTCGTCAGGTATATTCCAGTCAAAATTCCTATCAAAAACGGCCCATATCTGGTGTACGGTTTCACATAGTAATACAAGACATAGTTCTCAGATGTCCTACAATGTAAATGGAAAAACACATGAAACCATCAGTGAATTAAAAAAAAAACCCGGCAATAATTAGCAAAACTGCAAAGTGGTTATTTAGTTGACAACTTTTATTCTGTTTCACATTACATTTAAAGTACATATTTAAAAAATGACAGCAGAGCCACTTTACACTATGATTGAGAAAGCGTATCACATCATTCCTGTTCTCACATCTTTACACTGACTTCCTATATGTCAAAGAACTGATTTTAAAATACACCTTATGGTTTGTAAAGAACCAAATGGGTTAGGGTTAAAATACATTTCCAGGCTTCTCAGAGCATCTGGGACATGTCTGCTCACTGTCCTCAGTCAAAATTAAACTTGGAGAAGCAGCGTTTAGTTTCTATGTATCATGCATCTTTAACAAACTCCCAGAAAGATTGAGGATATTCATTTGCATATTTCACAATAAGTGCATTATAATCTTTATTCTCCTGTTTAATGTTTTATTCTATTTTACCTTATTTTATTCTTTTTAAATTTTGACATCTTTTTTCATTGTATTTTTTATATTGCCTTTTATGTTTTTATAAAGCAGTTTGAATTGCCTGTTTATTGATAGGTGCTTTACAAATCAAGCAGACTTGTCTTGCCTTACATTTCATAAATGCAGTTCCTAAGCTGCTTGCATTAACACTGGATCACCATCACTGAGTCTTACAGTGTAGACGGCTGGAAGACTGGCAGCTGCAAAAGTGCAGTAATGACAGCACCGGCCACAGTGGTCATCAGCAGCAGGCCCCCTGCTGCAACTGCAAACACACTTCTGTTCCTGAAAATGAACATTAGGATGGATAAGATTACAACACTAGCATTGTAACAGTGTTTATAATGATGGCCATGATTTAGACATGCATTTTGTCTTTGGTAGAAATCTAAAGGTTAAACTTTTAATTTTAGAATCATATGAAAGGAGGTGGACATACAGTCTGTACAAATAGACCAGCAAAGGAGTGGTGGCATAACACTGGAAGTCAAGGGACAGGTACCATGTCCAAGGAACACACTGGAAAGAGATATAAAGAAAAATGAGGAATAAAATGTTTAAAAATATTGGTCAGTATGCAGCTACCATACTGTATGTATAAACTGCTAGTTAAACTTACTATCTCATGGACTGGGAGGAGATTGCTTATCAATAGTAAGTTAGCCCACCAGTACGTCTTACAATCCATCAGTGTGTCGATAAATGGGAACCAATAGGGTCCCCATTGGACCACAGAGATAAGGCCAATAGTTAGACACATAATGAACAGATGCAGTGGTTGAACCCTGTAGCAAAGGAGAGACAAGAAATGCTGATTTTAAGAAGTTCAGACTTCTTACAACTGTGATGCATCAAGATACCTTTTAAACCTCTTAAAGAGGTACTCAACCACCAAACTGGGACTTAGTTTGTCCTCAGCTCTACGGATGGAGCCCAGCAGAGACCTGGCACTAAGCAGACCCCTGAAACACAGAAGGTGCTAACACTGGCAACTTATAATTAACAATGACATTTATTTTTACAGATACACTATATTAAATCCACCACTACTTTAATCTTCATGTAGTTCCAGTCTCACCCCAGCAGTAGGAAGGTATCCACTGCCAGAAAAACAGGTCCACTGATGGTTAGCACATACAGGGGGTTGCTTTCAACTGTTTTCCTCCAGTTTTTATAGTTATCTACAATAGAAATAATGCAGTATAAGTGTACACACAAATAAATAAATGGGCAGGTGTCAGTGAGCCTTTGTAGACAAGAATAGCTCTCTCATACCCAGATTGTTTATAACCGGGAACTGTGCAGAGTGTCCACATATAATCCAGAACAGGCTGAGAACACGGATGCCATTCAGGGAGGAGTAGCCTCCCCCTGGAATGGATGAGGAGGTGCTTAAGACACCCTGGGTGGTAATCTGTAGAGAGAATGCCTGAAGGCACCGGTACACACAGCTCCAAGGAAAACACACTGATCTGTCCATGGTGCTGTCTATGAAAGACATTATTCAGTGAGGTAACGTGAACACAATCTGTTGAAAGGGGGGTTTGGCAGCTATACCAGTACATCATTTAAGAAATTTATAGTACCTTGATATTTGGTCATCGAATGTTTAGCTATAGGTCTGTTATGCTTCTATATTTTAAATTTATGCTAATACACTCTGTGTATTGCTGATGTCAGAGCAGCATCATGCTTAGCATCATCCTTGTCTTCATTACCTCTCAAATATTTTCGATAAATGTGTGTAAATTCTGAACATCATACTTACCATTTTCTTCTGATGTTCTACTATTTATTTCACCACTAGAGGAGCCATTGGTCTTCATGGTCCCATAAAGGTTGAGTCCAGTGTTTAAACAGGAAGACTCCACTGTTGGGCTGACCTCTCTCTTCCGTTGCCATCTTATTATAGCTGTGAGCAGGGTAGCAGCAAGAGGAATTGCTACCATTATGCAACACACAAACCTACAGGTGTAAAGGCCCAGATGAAACATTCATTTTTTTAAAAGACAAAATCTAGGTAGGAGATGAGATGAATCCCTGAGCACATTAGAGTTGCAAGTACACATGCAGATAAGACAGTAGAGAAGGTACACTCCCTAATCAGACACTTACAGACAGGTGACATCTGATGCATCAGGTGCAATTGTGTTAGACAAGCAGTGAGTCATGATCATCTCCTGAGTAGACTGATTGACCAGGATGGGAGGTAAAGGAGGAATAAGGGACATCTGACCAAACTGATATATCCCTGTTAAAAGGTGAAACAAGTCACAAATGAGGCAAAGCAAGTGATTAAATGATACTGTAATGAATCTTGAGTCATTTTAAAGTCACTGACCATGCAGTACCAGCGTTTGAACCTCCTCTTCCTCACATGAATCAGGGACACAAATACCCACAAAGTATTGGATTGTTCCCTATGGGAGTAAAAGTAGTGTTAAAGATTTCCTTTTTGTCAACTGCTATCTAATTATCAAGATGTTATTTCATCTCATACAATTGCATTTTTTTTTTGCTACCTGTCTAAGGAACACTTGGCAGTACTGTCCAGAGAAGGTGGAAGTATGGGCGGAGTGACACTGCTGCAGCAAGCCGGGCTGGTTGGTGTTCCCTCCTTCAACATTGCTACCCATCTTCCCAAACGCATCATACACTGACATGACAAACATAAAAGCACCCCAAAGCAACACACTTAAGGGCAAATGAAAAACAGTGTAGCTATAATTGCAAATGAAGTGTGTTATCTGCTTCCATGATATAAAATAAATATTTTCTTGTCTACAAAAACACATTTAAACTTATAATAGACCTGAAAGTGTGGATTCAAATGTATTTTTCAAATCACATCAAATACTTAAACTTTAGAGTACAATGCATTAGATGAAAATTTAAATGTAAAATAATACTAAAAAAAGTAAAACTGAAAATAAATAATTTTCATAAATTTGAGAAAACCGAGCCCATTTAGGGCTCTCTTTCTAAACCACTTTAATGATAAGAAAAATACACAATGCATTATCAACAAAGCCTTTAGATTTGTTAATGCTGTTGGTAAGATGATACAACTTTGAATGCATTTCATCATTTATTTCTTTAGATGGCCTGTCTGCCTTTGCTTCTGAAGCGCTCCATTACAAAAATGAGAGCTTTTTCTTCCGTGTTAATTTAAGTGGCCCCTCTGAACAGCTGGCTCCTGTAATTTCAGTTGCCTAGAACCACCACTGCTTTACTACAAATCAACAAATTACTAGAAGTTAACATATGAAAAAGGCTTTTAAACACTTACTGAGCATAGCATATTCCTCTGGCCTGTCCTGGTTAATTTCCCGGAGGAAAGTGTCGGTATCCATCATACATCTTTGAGACACATTCAAGGCCTGTGCTTTTTCCTGAAACGCATTACACCCTGCAAACAGAAGAAATGCCACCCAACTCAGAGCCATTATAGGACTGACTACATCTTTTTGATGGAGAAGGTGTTTTAAATAACACAAGAGGAGACACGTCACTAAGGACATCTCTGCATGAAATTCATCTTTCACGGGCTGGATTGAAAACCTGCTCTGGCAACTGTGGATTGTCCCCACCTGGTTGTCTGCATCTTGTGTGAAAAGGATTTGGTTACATGAGGATGAGAGGCTAACAAAAAGACCCAGGCTGTGATGTAGGCATTCAGTATCAACATAATTAAAGTGGAAGCCTTGATGATGGCGACACCTTCAAAGACAGTCACTATTTCTTTGACAGATGTTTTTCAATAATATCATTCTAATTATATTTGATCTTGGCTGTCATACATGCACATTTAAAATAACATTAAATAGCCAACACAATAGAAAATCTCATCTATGCATTTTCATACATTACCTTTTTTTCATTTTGGGGGGGAAGTTGATTTTCAGATAGTCCAGTAACTGAAACGTTCCCCCTCTTTGGCCACTAGAGGGGGCGCTTGTCCTTTATGATGGACTTTTTAGTTCTTTTTAATCCTAGTTTTTGTTCTAATGCTGAAGAAGAGTTGTAACTTCTATCATATACCTTTCGGCTTTTCCACCTGTTTTATCACAAGGAAGTCATTATATCTAGATGAGTTGCCTTATATCATAATTTAGCCTACTTGTTGGTGATGAAAATACCTAATAAGTGACTGAAACTCTGCCACAGTCCTGCTGTTGTCACACACTGATCTGTCCCCCATAAATGGTTTTACATACTAATGTTAATTCTACCTAGTTCATGTTTATTACCAATGTTTCTTTACAGCCCAAAATGTATTAAATTGTTCTTTAATTAAGAGCACATAGGAAGTGTTTTAAGGTGGATGATGGATGTAAAGCATAGGACTTAGGACTAATTCATTTGGAGGCACATTTCAGGTCACCTGATGAATCTAATATTCACTCTGTACAGCTTTTAAATTGCTAAATGCTTCAACTAGTTGCTAACTTTGTCTACCAGAGGATTTATAAGAACATTTTTGCTAACAGCCAAAATAAATAGATAAATGAGAGTGGTGAGACTCAACCACAATCACAAAACCAAACCAAAAGCTTAAAGATGCAAAGATGCTCAGTAGAGCTGACATTAGCAAAGTGGAGTGACAATTCTCTAATTGCCATTTATTCACTTGGCCTGTAAAGATATTGTTTTGTGAAGCTTTAAAAACAGTGACTATATGAACGTGAGCATGAATGATCACAAGAGGATTTTTGTGTATTTCTCTGTATTTCCAGGAAGTGGAAGTGTCTCATGTGCAGTTGACATCAGATCTCACCCTTGGCAAGTTTCATCTTTTATTGACATAAAGAACAGTGTTGTACACAAGCATCAGAAATTTCTAAAAACAACAGCAGCAGCAGCAGCAGCAAGACACATTCTAACCAACAATTCACAGACTGCTTCTCACATGCAGTTTTACAGCACAAAACAATAAAGTCATATTGTCTGAGTAGAAAAACTTCTGTCTTAAAGTGAACGGTTTTTGGAAATGCTCGGAAGAAAGAAAACAATGGAAACAATCTTGAGGCAGCTTTCTTGTGCCAAAATTGTTGTTCACTTAACTGAACTGGGTTGTCTTTTATAAATCATTCAGTCTCTCTGACAAATTAACATTCTTAGACATTTTTCTTCAGTTTAGATATTTTCCCAGTGTTACTCCTGTCACTAAACATTCATTATGACATCACATTAAACCAAAGAACTACAAACTGAAGGAATTTAAAAAGTAAAACAGATATATTGTCCTGAAATGGCAGTTGAAATGTGCTGTTAAGAAGACTGTTGTTAAAAGAAAGGCAAGTGCTGTGTAGCTTATATTTTAAATATTCAGGTAAATAATCACTTTTAAGCGAGTTGTAATCACAAAGAGCTGCCATATATATAATATTTGTGTGTGTGTATGTATGCATTAAGACAGGAATGACATTGTGAAACATATAAAAGTTCCACGCACCTTTACAAGACTTCAAATGAAATTAACATTTTGACCCATGTGTCTTTAGAAGACATTTGTTTTTGATATGAAGTGTTTGACATAATCATTAACAAAACGAGCTTTAGTCTAATTTCAAATTCATTCCTTTCAAATGTTGTTGATTATTTGATATGATATTGATAATAGCTTGGACAGGTTGGTAATGAACTGTAGCTGAAAATAGGATGTATCTTCAACAGTTTGTCCTGAAGTCATTTGATATTTAATATAAAATTCTGCTCATATATTTATGCAAAGATTTAGTTTTAGGATCAATTGTTTCAGAATATATTAGAAAAGAGACCACATTGTATTGTAACAGAAGAGCAAAGAAAAAAATGCCAACCCTACTCTGAAGTAGAAGATGTCAGGTGTGACCTGTCGCAGGGAAACCTGAGGCTCCCAAAATGTTTGTATGTGTTTATTTCTTTTTCTTTCAGACATTCGTTGGACATTAGCAGCATTGTAAATTCAGAACACTGCTGACTGTATGAGGATTAATCCCATTACAACGATATATCCATACATTATCTAGTCCTAGTGAGAAGACACCAATGGAAACTGTTTGAAATAAAAAGCTCTTCTATAAAAAGATCTATTCAAAGCCTATAGAAACATCTATTTATACAAAAAATCTATCTTGTTTTGTTCACTTAAAGACACATAAAGTGACTTTGACATTCTGTATAGTACATATTTTGTGTGTATAATGTATACATATTTTAGTACGCTACATGTACATTATGTAGCTCTATATACAGTATAACAACAACCAATGGAGATTGTAGGTTGTTTACAAGTTTAACAAACTATAACATTTTGATGGAATGGTTTAAAAGAGTTTTCCTCTCATTTTTCAGCAGCACTTAGTCTCTTTGATTTTATAAATGCCATCCCATGTGTCCTCATATGCGTATTCAGATGTCCCTCCGTTTCAAATAGCTTCCCACACACTTTGCATTTGGTATTTGGTGTCCCGTCATCATTCTCATCTGTAACATCTAACTGGTTCTCTCTTTGACTCTCGTCATCGTCTTTGCCCTGCCCGTTGTATCGGGCGAGACCCTGCGGCTCCTTCAGCCGATGGACGATGAAGAGGTGTCGTGCCAGCGAGCGGTGGGATGTGTAGCAGAGGCCGCACTCCTGACACTGGTAGGACGAGCCGTCAGACTTGTGCTGGGGAATGTGCTTGTGAAAAGCGGTAATGTCCTCAGTGGTGAAGCCGCAAACGGCACACTTGTGAACTTTGAGGATGTTCACTTTGAGCCTCTTGAGTGGCTGTGAGTCAGAGCCCCTGGAGTGTAAACCTGGAGACCCCTCATCCTCTTGTGGCTTCCTCTTGGGGCTGAGGGTCTACAGAGAACATTACATGGATAGGTTAGAAATGACATCAGAATGATAAAATTGCCTTGAAAGGTAAAGTGATTAAATGATTACAAAATGGTGTGCCACAATACCGTTTCCTTGTCGGGTGAAACATCCATTTTATTAGAGTCTGTAGTCTTTCCCTCTGGGTCTTTGACTCCATGCATCAGCTGAATGTGCTGATCCAGCAGCACTCTTTTAGTGAACGGCTGACTGAGAGCTGGACAGTGCCTATTAAAATGCAAAAATTAACAATTATCACTGGTTGCAAGCTGATTTTTGTCTCATTTTATTTGCATCTAGGATTCTTACTTTGAAGTGCACTGTATTGCATGTAAGCTAGGTGAAGTGAAAGAAATGTTGCATGTTTTTTCATTGTACCTCTCAATCAATCTCTGCAAATATGTAGGCTAATGTCTAAATTGTGAGTGGTGCGGAGATCCATTGTGTACCTTCCAAACTTGAAACATTGTGGTCTGCTGCTACACCAACTGCAATTATGAGTTCACTAGTCTGTAACCCCAAAGCATTAGTTCCTTTCTCATTTCTTTAAAAAAAAAAACACTGGTAACCAGATAGTTAAGGTTCTTTGAAAGATGAAGATGAAAATGAAGCAAGGAATGATCACATTCAGAGTATCACATGCAAGAGCAATTTGTGTGCTTGCCGCTTTGCCCACAACTTGTGCAAGCATGAGAACATGATATGTGTGAATATATATTAGTTATTACATTGATGCAAAAGGTGTGCAGAAAGTAATGGAGGATGTGATTCGCAGTTTGGCATGGGGACTATGCAAATCCCCCGAGGATCATTATGTGTACTCACGGGCAAGTGTAGACCTTGCGCAGCCCCTTGTGTTTGAGACGGTTGTGTCGGCAAAGACTGTGGGAAGAACTGAAAGACTTGTCGCACTGTCGACATGGATGCTTCTTCAGGACCTGAAATACGAAAGAGAGAATGTATTAGATATGTTATGTGCTTCCTCACAAAAGACTGTGTGACATTCTGGCCACTTCTGTATGTGAGTGGATTCAGACATTCACCTTGCCATGGTCTCGCCTCATGTGAGCCACATAGACTTCCCTGGTGTTAAAGAGTGTATTGCAGTCCCCACATGTGTATCCCGAGCTAGGAGGGTTCTTGAGATCAGTTGAGCAGTTAGTTTTCTTCAGCAATGGAGTTTTTTCTCCCTTGTCTCGAACATTAACATTTCCTCCATCTTTGTTGTTATTAACGGGACCATTGCTATTGGTGCTGTTTGAATTAGTAGGCTTGGTGCTGAGAGGGAGGTTGATACCCAAGTTTGGCGGCCCCTCAACAGTCTTTAGGGTCCCATGGATAGCCTGGAATGTAACCACACAAGGAAAATGCTAACTACAAATTTTCCATACATTTTATGTTTTATAAAATGCTGTTATTTTAAACCATGTCTGGAGCAAATTGTTTGGCTTTGAAAGCTTAAATTAATAATTTAGTGTTACTAATATCCAGTCATTAAGCCACATTTCAATTTCAGAGTTAATTAAAATATTTAGAAAACTCATTAATAAACTTAGCACGGATATTAAAAAGTGATTTTATTAACAAGAATGCTTAAAAATTACTGGATTTCCATGCTTACCTTGATATGGTCCAACATGAGCTGTTTCTGGGCATAGTGCATGGAGCAGTCTGGACATTTGAACACTGAAACTTTATGGTTGACGATGTGCTGGTCGAAGTGAGTGTAGAGCAGGGACTGTAGAGTGAACACGGTATCACACATGGAACATTTATGTATCACCCTATAAGACAAAAAAAAAACCCTGTTAAAAAAGCACTCTGAATTTTGTTCCAAGATACAAGACACTGAATTTATTTACAAAAAAGAAAAAGAAATATAAAAATTGGAGTGTTAAAAAGACTATGTTTCTTTGTGCAAAACATGAAGCCATTAACAAACAGTTGAATTTATCTTTATACAAATTTACTGGATAATCTGTATCAATAAACAAACTTAGTTTGAGATTGCGGTATTCGGAAATATAGTGTGTAGTTCATTGCCATCAGACATGCATTCAGCTTTAAGGTTTGACCAAGAACACCTGTGTCTGAACATCTGAGTCATCAGTAGTGCTAAAGGTGAATAGTATGTAAGTCAGTGAAAGGTTGCCATGTGGAAAAAAAACAAACCCAAGTAAAGCCTCCATGTCTAAAATCCACAAATCCTGCTACTGATGAAGCAGCAAGGATGATTTTCCTCAGAAAAATGAATTGGACATGGGTGTTAGTTTACATTGGTGTTTGGTTTTGTGAAAGGAAGAGCATACAGATTTGTGCTGTGTGCTTGTGCAGTTTTCTTCGAGGAAAATGTGTGTGCATAATGTATATAGGACATACAAAAATGTATGTAGTATTAGATGTGTAGTATTCAATACATTTTCTGAATTATTATTATTATTATTAAATTAAAATTGATGTTGCATTTTCAAGTGTACACACAGCATGAGAAAACCTACTTGGGCTCTCCTGCTTTGACTCCTGGATGCTGTGTGTATGCATGGGAGTGTGTTCCAGGCGCAGATTTGAAGGCCATAGGGCAAAGAGGACATTTATAGAAGACCTCACAGTGATTACTCTGGATGTGGGACTTAAGAGTTGCAACATCAGCGAAGATCACACTACAGTGGATACAGCTGGATGGAGAAGGGAAAGAGACAGAGGACAGAAAGAAAAATATGAGGATTTGCAAAAGTCAAACTTTGTAATTTAGGATTGTCTTGCATAATCATCTCAGTTGTTGACATCAGAATATAACCAGAAAGCAGAGTGCCTTTTCTTTAGGCTGTTATAGACGGAGACACAAGTAATTTCTCTTTCATGCAATGATTTCATGGAGTAACAACATTTCACTTCACTGTTTGTACACCATTCCTAGATTTGAATTTCATTTTTAAAATCCATAACTTTCAGCTTAAACTGACTTAATGTCATATTTTTAATGTTACAATGCCATGCTTGAGTTACTCTGAAAATATCACTAAAATATGAAAATGCAAATATATTATACCATTGCAATTTTAACTTTGAAACAAGATGTTAATTTCATTTTGGTTGCCTCCATAATTGAAGCGTAATTGGTCACACGCTTTTTTTTTTTTTTTTTTTAGCTTTGATGGCTTACATCTTGGGTGTCTCCTCATAGACATTGTGACAGTCCATTTTTCCCACAAGTTTCATTGGGAATAATATAATTTTCAGTAAATTGTTATTGTCAAAGTGAAGAAAGTATAATTTAATAATAAGTGCAATTAGAAAATGACATTGTAAGTGGCACCCTTAAGGCGTGACACATTAAAGTCATAATATGGCCACTTACACTTAAATTACAATAAGGAAATACTCAGAGGTTGATGTTGTTCACTGGTTTTCTATCACATTTGATTGGACACTGGGTGAAATATTTTTGGAAATTAAAACTGAATATAGTTGTTCTCAAACTTTGGAATCTGAACGCAAGAGCATACTAAGATGCAGCTAGATTTTAATCATGACCAACCGGTAGCCAACTCTGCGGGTGTAATGCAAGCAGTTCTTGGTGACATGGGACTGGAAGTGGACAGAACGGCAGCTGGCGCCACACTCAGGGCAGATGTAAGGAGACTTGTGCTGGTGGATCCGCTGGTGTGACAGAAAGCTGCATTGATTTGGGAGAAGCATTTGGCAGATAGTGCAGGTTTTCTGTAGGCACAGAGAAAAAGAGATTTTCAAAATGCATGTTATTGTGTTTGATCATAGATCAAGAATGATTACACCTACAATATGAGAGGTTCAACTTCAACTCATCATTAAAAGATCAGGTCAGAAAAATCACAAAAAAAATTGCCTCACTTCAATCTAGTGGTGTCATTTTGGATGCATGTTATTTAAAAAAACATAGCATATAGAGTCAGAATATCCACAGATCTTGCTATAACCACTTTTCTTTAATTTTTGAAGAAATTGTCCCAGTGTAAATTGTTGTGGGAGAGGATGCTTTAAAACACGATCACTTGTTTAGAAGATTTATAGAACTTGTATACATACTTATAACCCATCATGGTGTGTAAATCAATACACCAAGGAGTAGTTAAGTGGATGCTTTCCCTTTTGAAATCCTTACAATTTTGCTGCTTAAAATTAAACCATGATGGAGTGCGTGGATAGCCTTGTGGTTACGGTGCATGCCACGTAACAGCAGTGTCCCCGGTTCGATTCTTGTCTGGGACCTATGCTGCAGGTCTTTCTCCCTGTTTCCTGTCAGCCTCTCTGCCTCGTACTTGTAAAATAAAGGCAAAAAGCCCAAAACAAATCTTTAAAAAAAAGACCATAATAAGTAGTAGTTCACGCCATACATATACCTGCCCATTGGACTCTGGTGCTTGTTGGTAGTGCATGGCTAGTGAGCTGTCATCCTGGAACATTTCATTACACTCCAGACACTTTAGGCTGTGCCTGCAGAGCTTTGATGCATCATCCTCCAAGGGCATGGCTGCTACATGAGGAGCACTGCACGGAGCCGAAATTACTGTAGTTTGAGAAACACCACCAGCAACTTTAACTGGGATTTGACCAGCAGGTGCCTGTGCTTGAGAGGTGGGGGTGGTGGTTGTGGTAATGTTGGGTGGTCCTGATGAGGGTGATGTGGTTATCATCTGATCTGCAGGGATGGGTTTTAGGATTAGGTGTGAGCACTGCATGACAACTCCTTTGTCCTTGTGACCCCTGGCATGAGACAGGAGGCTACATTTGTTGTAGAACACTAGACTTTTGGCACAGTGGTTGCAGGTGACCTCGATCCGCACACTGCGACGTTCATAGTGTTGGGTCAGGCTCTTTTCAAGAGCAAATGAATCTCCACACTCCAGGCACTTGTAGCCACGAGAAGGTAGAGAGATACAGGCCAAGGTTGGTGGAGAGAGGTTTGGGACATAAACCGGGACGGGATTTATGCTACTCAGGACTTTATTGAAGGCATCCACTACAGAACTTTGAGTGCTGGTGAACACTTGAACCCTGGAAACTTTCTTTGAGGGCTGGCCAGCGATAATTGTATGCTGTTGTGATTGTTGATGCTGGGATTGTTTAGAGGAGGACAATGCTCGTTGGAGATCACAGGCAGCAGAGGACACAGTCTGAGGCAGAAGATTCAGGTTACTAAGATGGACTGTCTTTGACACTAGTTTGGCATTAGCCAGGCTGGAGGCAGGTACCATGACAGTCTGTTGCTGGATAGCATTAGCTGCTTTAAGGATGGCACTGCTGGCACTTTGCACTGAGGCAGCAGGGATGACTGTTGCTTTGACTGTGGTGTTGTTAGCTAGCTTCAAGTTGATGACTTGGGAACCGGCAGTCTTGACAGCAGAGACTGGCAGGAAGGCTGTTGCCACAGGTTTAATAGTCATCTGCTTGGTGATTTCAATTGAAGGTCCTCCGCTGGTAGCTACGACTGTGGTTGGCAAAGAGGACCTTGTGGGGGATGAGAAAATTGCACTGGTGGTTGCCAAGACAGATGTGCCATTGGAACTGTCTCCTTTTTTCAGACCGTCAAGATCAAAATCTGGGAGGACTCGTGTGACTGTACGTTTGATTTGTCCGGTTGAGGTCTTGATTGTTTTGATCCTGACCTTTGGGATGACTGGGGTGGTGTCTGTGCTTGAGGCAGGAGAACCTTTATTAGTGTCACATTCACTGGTGACACTAGAGGGACTGTCTGGTTGTCTTAATAGGAGTCTTTTTGCAAATTCCAGGGCTGGCTCCTGCTCTTGTGGCTTCTCTGGAGCTTTAGGATTTTCATTTGTGTGGATGGATTCTTTCTGTGTTGTAGGAGAATCCAAAACAACAAAGTCTGTAGCACTGGCCTTTTTGGCACTGAGGGCTGCTATGGCTGCTATACAAGAGGAAAGTTTTGTAGAGGACTTGGGTTTAATCTGGGAGATACTACACACATTACCAAGCCCTGCTGGTTCTCCAGCCTCTTTGGATGCCAGACTTTGAGACTTGAGGACAGATTCCTTGGGTTTTTCCTCAGGCAAACTTGATTGAGTAGTGCTATTAAACTTGGAACCTCCCAAAGTGGTATTGTTGTTGTTATTTTGGTCTGGTTTTAGTTCTTCATTTGCTGTGGGCTTGGAAATGTTGTCCAAGGATACAGGTTTGGGATTCTGCTCCTCTTTGTTAGTAGTTGACCTAAAGTATGACTGACTGCCCTGTTTCTCCACTGGGTCATCTACCTCAATCTTGTCATCATCATCAAACTCCTCTGCACTTGAGATAGGACTGAACTGATTGAAGGTAGATGATGAGTTGGTAACTGGATGTCCCTCCTCACTGGGGGCTGTCCATCCATTTTTCTTACAATGAGTACCAGCTGGTAAAGTTGGCAAGAAGCCATTATTAGGTCCATTACCAATACTAACGGAATGGGGGTGGGGATGAGAGTGGAATTGACCATCTTTCTCTGATGTGGCAACACCATGCTCACTGGTGTCCATGTTTTGAATATTCTTGACAATGACACTAACACCAACATCATGTCCTGTGGAAGAATTGTGGACCACGTCTTCACTGGTCGTCACTCCACCACTGGGTTGCTTGACTTGGCTATTATGGTCATCGTGGTGGCCAGATTCAATAGCGGCTTTAGGATCCACCATGTCAGGGATGTCAAAAGCTGCCAGCAGGTCATCGAAGTCTGGCGTCTTCATATCTCCCATGGTCCTGCCCCTGCTCTGATGAGATCACCTGGAGAACACAAATGAGATTGAACAATAATGAGTAATATCTTATTTTTGAAAAGTGCGCAAGATATATATAGATTGTATCTGATGGGAATAAGAATGACGTACTGGTGAAAATTTGAAGATAATCAGACTCATATTATTTTTACTTTATAAGACTGATTTTAAGACAAGAAAAATGATTTATGTGGCTTTGGCTATAATCAACATAACAGATCTGATTCATCATCATTTGTCCCAAATGTCACCTTTTTTTTGGTTTGAGGAAACTAGGCAATTCATGTTTAAAAAGCAGTACTTGTTTAACTTTACCGCTATTTTACTCTGATTCTGTTTATTAGCATTTTGGCTGTTGAGTGCCACATTGCAATATGAAGGCAGGAATGCAAAAATCCATAATCAAGGAGAAAATCCTGTATTTGGGATGATAAAAATATAACCCTGCCTGGGTCAGTAAATAAAAGCAAATCAAGCATACAGTCATTCCTCAAAAGTGAAATTTTAATGGAATATCTGAGGATTTGGTGAGAAGAGGTGAATATATTTCTGATTGTTGCTATTTGGAAAGAAAGCTGCAGAATTCACTATGTATTGTCAAACAATGTCATTTGTATGTACCTATTTTTTTTTTTATAAATCACTGTATGATTTGTGGTGGTTTTAGACTCAAGAACGTTCACTATAGTTTTGCAATTTCATGTGTTACCACATGGTGTGCCAGTGTCCACATACTTCTCATGCTGTGAAAAACCATTTTAACCATGACTGCTCTTGATGCTTGATGTTTCATTTATGCATAAGCTCACTCTTCAAATAAAATGAGCAACACTCTGATGAAAAGCTCTTAAAAAAGAGAAATCCAGCTGGTGTAAAGTATATACATACAAGTATGTGCAGTTTGTCCTTTTGCTGCTACATTACTCCTTTTATGAGATAAAAACAGAGAGAAAGAAACAATGGGGAACCATCGTTTAATCTTTAGGGTAAAGGGTCTTTCTTTAGGGTGTATGTGACATGTGACATTTTCATGACATTAAATGTGAGTACTCAGCAAAACATTTCCCTCTTCAACAATCATATGATTCACATTGCTATGATTAAAGAAATGAATTGGTAGTATACCTGTGTGGTATTTAAATACATTTTTAACTTTCTTTAAAAATTGTTGATGGCAAGGACCAATATCATGTCTCAACTACGTCAGAGAGTTCCTCCTTCAGAATATTATAATTTATGATTTATAATCAGGAGAATTATGGGTCTGCTGTAAATAACTAATACAACAATATTAATTATTTATGCATTTACTTGCCATTTTGAGTAATTCTTCTGTCTGGGGACTAGCACTGATGTTTATGAAGGCAGAATAACCACTAAACAATACGTGTAATGCCTGAATACACTGAAATGTAAATTGAACATGATGACAGGAGAAATGCATTGAATAACGCAACATAACGATTGAAAATATCCAGATGGACTTTTTCCAAGAATGTAGTACTCAAGTTTATCATGAAGAACAAATGACCATAGTGTATTCATTTCAGTGAATTATGTGAGCAAAATATTTTACATTATTTAATAGAAGAAAAACAAAAACTTTATAATTCCTCAAAAACAAACCAGTCTTTAATTTTTGACAGTGATTACTGCAAATAAAAGATGAAAAGAATGAATGTATTATTTGTTTTGCGGTCATGGCTCTGCTCTGCTTATACATGGAGCTACACCAGTGCTGCTCTTTGATCCAAATGCATGGCAACCACATCTGCACACACACACACACACACACACACAGAGAGAGAGAGAGAGAGAGAGAGAGAGAGAGAGAGAGAGAAGAGAGATCCATATCTTGTAGCCTCAGCGTTGGTTTCAATAAGCAACAATCTTCAGTCCAGATGATGAGAAAGCTATAATGATGAGGCTAACAAAGAAAATGACAGAGGGAGACAGAAGGAGAAATGTTCTGGAGGGAAAAGGGCAGGCAAGATATGCAGTGAGGGGGGAAAATGGCTGCTGAGCTGTGTGTGGCTGCAGCAGACAGAGAAAGGCCTGGTGGAAAGAACAGCTAGTCACAGCCATGACAGCCAGAGCAGGCTGGCATAGAAAGTAATGAAGGTTAAAACACAGACAAATATGAATAACACACAACACAGAACCTCTCAGCAACTCCAGTTTAATACACATGCATCATTACCACCTTGAATCCATACACTGAGTAAGATTTCTACAATCTCAGTAAAGTGAATGTAAAAATACAATAGTGGAAACATGCAAGAGAATCAGCCACTCCTCACCCTCTTGCCTCCGTCCCTTTCCAGCCACTAGCCAAACCTTCTTTCCTTCCTTTCTTCCATCCTGTAACAAACACAGTCACAACACTACTAACCCAC
>JANJYP010033161.1:0-10854 GCA_024605115.1 Rastrelliger brachysoma
TGCAATTTGACACTGTTGTGCTCTGCAGTTTTCATTATGAAACCAATCTGTTTGCTGAAATATGGAGAAAAGCCTAAAACACTAGAAACAGCTGTTAACATTACTGCCTATGCAGCCTTCAACAGCACATTCATTTTCAGTCTGTTACACTTACATATCAGTTTCTATGAGCAGAAATATGTAGATTCTGGCTCAAACCATTTGAGGCTGAATCAACGGGTGGCCCACAGGGACTACAGGACCTAGAGCTGCTGTGATCCCTGTTCCTGCTGACATGAACACAAACAAGATTCATCCTGTGCCTTTATATATTCTACACCCTTGCAGTTATAGGACACTTTTGAATCCCATCAGGAAAAGTGCCCCTTAATACTTTCATTACCAAAACACTTTTACCAGTCCTGAAACAAATTTACATTTCAGATAATGCATTAACAAGCCGTAAAACACTTTTACAAGTGCTGGGGGAAGGGAACATATCACATTAAATTCATGTTGTTGTTGTCAGTGGTTGTCATGGTGAGCCAAGATAAATTTGTTTCATGACTGGTAAAAGTGTTAGTAATGTATTTTTGTTTTGTGAAATATAAAAAATGTTTTCCAAAATGTAAATTTGTCTCAGACTTCGTAAAAGTGTTTCACATTTGCACTTCCTGGCCACCGTACCTTAGCCGCCCTACTTCCAGCACCAGAGCATGCACACATACATTGTAATGATCTTGACATGTTACCTGCATTACATGTTTTCATGCTGTGCAGTGAGACAGTCATTCATGATTTCCTCAGGCTTCATCCAGACTCTTTCCCTGTCATCTCTGCTCGTCTTCTTCCTCCTCCTCCTCCTCCTCCTCCCTTCCTGCTGTGGGCTGACTGATGTGGTCATGTATGAAGACTGACATACNTCTGTCATCTCTGCTCATCTTCCTCCTCCTCCTCCTCCTCCCTTCCTGCTGTGGGCTGACTGATGTGGTCATGTATGAAGACTGACATACTTGAAGGTTAAGACATTTTTAAAATGCAGTCGTAGAGCCTCAGACCTCAAACACACACCCAACAACTTTTCTACCCTCATCCCTTTGCGTCATCTCTTCTTCTCTCCCCGTCTGGTCATCTTATCCTTCACCACCACCGTCCTCACCTGTGTCCCCGTTGGTTTTTTGTTGGGTTTCCTTTTTTACTCATGCATAGTAGCACCAATCACAGCTCTAGGTTGTGAACACAGGATGGCAACTGACATGTGCATTTGGATCATAAATATATTCATCCTTGGGACTTATTTATATCACAGGTAAATGGCATGCATTGTCATCCTATGTAGAAGCTTAGATAAACTTTAATAGTGTACTGTCCTCCTAATGGTGTTCTCTAACCAAAATTAACCTTAATGAGCAACATGAGTCAGGATGTAGCTTTCTAGCTCCAGGTTTAATGTAGACTCTTGTTGAACATGTTGACATGACAAGGTGTAAAACTAGAAACTAGAATTACTATATAAATTGTCAATGTACAGACAGTATGACTACTAATACACGACACAAGAAGCCAAAATTATACAAAATGTTTTCAAATTAAAGTACATGTATCTTATATGCTTCCATTGAAGCATGATATAATGAACATCCCATTGTATATTTATCAAAACTAAAAGATATCCTTACAACAATAAGGAGTGTGATGATCTGCTGAGATCTCAATTGCAACTGAAACATGTGCTCTGTTTTCCTTTTTTTTTTTTTTTACTCTACAAAATCTACAGATGTACTGGCTTCCTGCCATCACTGGCCCCTCTCTCTTCATCAACTCTACCTCACTCCACCATGCTAACATTGTGGTGTAGCCGCTCTCTGACAGAGCAACTTTGTCCTCCAGCAGAGTTTTGAGTTTATATAAATAACAGTGTGACAGAATAAGGTAAAATATACCCTTTTCTTCCTTAGATAGGATGCAGGAGCAGATTCGAGTGACTTTTTGCAATATTCTTTAGTGGAAAGAACACAAGGAGTAGACACACACACACACACCAACAATATGCACCAACTGTATCATGATCTCATCTCACTACAGTCCTGTTAAAAGGTTATGAGTATGAGGTTTTATCTAGCTTAATTAGTGAACCCTGACAGATTATTAACAGAACCCATGTTCATCATTGTATTCACATGCAGTCCAATATGTTCAGATAATTCAGTACTGATGTCAATATGCCTCTATATAGATATCAAACATATAGTACATTTGAAACTTAGATTTTTCATTTACACTATTCACACTACACTACAAAAGCTATACTGATAGAAACAACACAGGTTTATTTGAGAATTATCAGGAGAGCATATTATAATGTTAAATATAAATAGGTATGAATAGACATTGATGTTCTTTTACAGACTCATTTTTAGCAATTTGTTTATAACTTGGCAAATTTGATACCGTTAAAAATATGCTTAATTAACTATTAGGTGTTATACCCATGGATATACAAACAGCTTGCTACCGCTGCATCTCTTTTTGATTTATAAGTGGATTTATGGAGGTTTATTGGCGATAAACATCAAAGATAATGTTATCCTTGGGAAGTTCAATCACACTGAATCATATCAATATGTGTTATGACTACTAGATTGAGGATCATTTTTGATTCTTCTTCACCTCATGGAGTAGGCTGTCTCCCACAGCCCCCTGTAGAGACTTGACTTTTTACTGCTGAATTACTGTCTGTTAAAACCACATCCCTTATTTTATCCCCCACCCCTTTCTATAATATTAATCCTTTCCCAATGGACCATAATTCAGCTGTGATCTTAAATCTACAGGCTATGATCATCTTTTGCCATCAGATGCAAAGAAAAAAAAAGAGGATTTAATATGCTCAAATTGTGCATGAATATGAGCATTTAATGGCGTGAAGAACACAGAGAAGGCTCTGATCAGCAGCTACTACACTTCAAGCTTGGCCCTTCTTCTTCAGGCTGCATCTATGATCATCTTAGCCTTAAGATGTTTTTTATAAAACAGCTCATATTTTAATGAGCAAAACTGCGACATACAACCATACCATTATGTTAATGTCATTTTTGGCAAATGTATTTTTTTATTCAGCAAGATTTTGTTCAGTTATGATTTATATTCAAATTTGCTTTGATTTCTTTTTTTTTTTTTTTACTAAAAAGGGCAGACCTGTCTCACTATGAAATGAAACGCTCACTGGCCATGTCACATATTGTTGCATCATTTGACACTTGCAGCATACATTAGACCCAGTAGGGAGAAAGCTTGAAAGTGCTAGTCTCACAGGTTGTAGGGTTATATTTGTGCCTCAGTCCTGAGCACGCTATGTGACATTTTGTGCACAATTAAATCTCTCTACAAAAATACAATCATTTATGAGCTTGTATAAAAGCCCTGAAAAGGGAAGCAAACACACAGATGACTAAACTTTCCTATGGTTACATCTGTAATAACTCAGATTTCAATATAAACACACTGCAGCACAAACTGTACAGCACAAAGTATAGTATTAGTATCATTAGCTCACTTGTCCATGCAACACCAATACAGTTCCCAAATGTCCTCTTTTTATGTCCTGTCCTCTATTTTTGTAAATCAAAATGTCACTAACACCAACACCGTGTTTATCATACATACATATTTATCATATGTACACAAAATCAATTATAAAACTATACACTATTATTCAATCACATTTGTAAACATTTTTTTTACGGACCCAAATTTACCTAGGCTACACTCATGCACAAATATAAAACCAACACGGTTCTTTTTAAAATTATGACCAACCACTCATACATCAAATTTAGCTCTGTGTGTGCGAGTGAGAGATCTCTAAAATATGGCCGCAGGAACTGGCACAGCCCATTTCAAAACACACACACACACACACACACACACACACACACACACACACAGACACTGATCTGTAGTGACTCACATTCTAATATGAATTACTCATAATAGTTTTGCTCATGTACGTGAGTGTGTTTGTATGTTTGTATAAGGATCATGTTTACTGTAGCTTAGTATTTCAAGTGCAATATACATGGAACTAAAAATAGCAGCATAGATTGTACTATACCACCCCCCTTATGGCAGCTCTGCACACACGCACACACACACACACACACAAACCAACACACCTTGTAAATCGGGGCCACAGTGGGAGCAATTTCACTTGCGAGGGATTCCTTTCCATCATTTTATAGCTCCGTGCTGCATGTTGTATATATGTATGAATGTATGAGGCCTGAGGCCACGGGACACTTTGCTATGAATGTTTTATAAATGTAAAGTAAAGCTTGCAGTTACAGGAGATTTATTTATAGCACACTCTAAACACTCCAGTTTACCAAGAAATGCTAGAGCACAAACAGATCAAAACAAGAGATAATAAAGCGACATCAGCTGGTTTCATATTTCAGAATCTTCTGCAGAAATAATTAAGGTGACAAAGTTGTTGATTGGGGTGAAGATCTTAATGTAACAATGTAAATGACCTACACTCTTACACTGGATAATGTTCATTGCTTACAATTTAGTCGTTCAGTTCCATACTAAGTGATTTTTGTCCACTGTGGGTTAAATTGAAGGCTGAAGACAGTCAACAAAACTGTCAATTATAAAGTTTAATCTCCTATCTATTTCACTCTCATTAACCTCATTCATTGCAGTGAAACAGCATCTCGTTCTCTGCTGTCTGTATTATTTTGCTGGACACTGGGGACTTGTCGATGTCAGTAGTACTTTCAATGAGATCGGAAGCTCTTGAAGTTTTACTATGCATGCAAACACCAAAGAAGTCTCTGCAGGATTCCTTATGCCTCCCCACTTTTGGGCGTTTAGAGCTCGAGTAGTAGCCTGTCCCCAGCTGAGCAGTTTTCAACATGGCCTTGTAATGAGGTGTGATAAAACCCAATTAAACTGATGCGGAAGTGCCATTACTAGCATCTCAGTCACTATAGCCACAGCAGTCAGCTAGTAATGGCTTTTCTGGATGTAAACAGAGTTATCTAAGGTGAATGTCTTCATGCAAAAACACAAAGTTTATACTGTTTCTATACTATATGAGTCCAACGTGCACAGTGGCACTTAATCTTGTAAGGACAGACTCATGTTCCACAGGTCTTTAATGGTTTTCTGTGTGTGTTTAGAGGCCCAATGCAGTTAAAATGTTTGCCCCCTTAGATAGTTATCCTGAAACACAGCATAGCCACCGAGAACTCCGGTTTGGGTTGATCATTTTTAATCAGTGACCCTTAGGAAAATGATATAGGGGTCAAAAATGGCAAGAGTTCTCCTTTAAATGGTGTCTTAGTACCAATTAGCCCAAGCCAGACTTCTGACTTTTTCATCAAATATATTCATCTTATATTCCAAAATCTGCATTAACTAATGAATACATTTACAAATGAGAGATACATCTTGCTTTATAAGAAGCGATCACCCTTATAAAAACCCCTTAACTTAGATTTGATGCTTAATGGGTACACTTACCCTAATAAGCTGAAAACATTGGTTAGAAAATTAGAAAACCTTTGCGACTCTGCTATGTTTCCTTGCCTGAGGATGAATAAATGGTGAATGGCAAAGCTCTCATTTGGTAGAGTAAAAATAAACAAAGAGAACTCACCCTTTCAGTAACATCTCTTTCACCTTCACCATGACGCCACAAGTGGCCTCCAGGTGTATCGCATCAGTGGCTAATTAGAATCCAACCTTTCCCCCAGATGTGATGATGTCTCTTCAACCATCTCTTCTCACACATACTCTCATCAACCAAAAGACCTATTACAACAGGTGTCTTATTTATGAGAGAACACAAGCTGCAGCTAATAAATGAAAGATGGTTGAGTTTGACTAAGGTAAGCTAATGAGCAGCTTGAATAATAAATATTTAGCAGATTATCACTCCAGATGGATACATTCATTTGCACATATGTCTACCTGCCACGGGTGATTGCTTAGAGACACAGTTATTACAGCAGTGTCAAATATCAGATGTAACTCATAACCATCTTTGCAGGTAGTCTACTACTGTTTGTGTCTGTCCTGTTAAAAAAAGAACAGAAAATAAGTCTAACTCCTTCATCCACCTTTGCACAAGTAGACATAATCAAGTTCCAAGTAGGAAGAATATGCTCTAAACAACCTAACTAGAGAGGCTGAGGAAACAAACACCAAAGGGAAATGAAACATAATGAACGTGGTTTGACCATGAATGATGGATAATGCTTTGAGTCTAAATTCCTGCATAAAAAGAGGATTCCAATTTTAAAACTGAGGAGATTTGGAAATGGAAAAATCTTTGACTAGTAGGCACAAAATAATTGCACAAAAAGCTGCACTGATTGATTTTGTCACCGCTTAGTTGTGGCAGAACAAGCTGAACAATGACATATTATCACCTTTTAGAGTTGCTCTAGCAAATGGATTAGTAGAGAGTTGTGCATTTAGACATGCAGCGCACGCACACACACACACACACACACAGCAACATTATTATTCATTTGGAGTTGTGTGTGTCCTTTCCCAGTATTCATTCTGATTTTAGCTTCATTAAACACCTGAAAAAAATATCTGGCACTTTGCTGCAAATAGTACTAAAACCATTAAAAATAAATATTTTTTACCAAAAAACTGAAAAGCTGGCTCCTTAGAGGGTCTTTTAATACAACCAAACACTGAGCGCTGACTCTTTTAGATGATCATTATGTTACAATTAACTTTCATGAACTGAAAACTACTGTGAAATAGTGGCAGTTATGACTAATATGTGAATCAAACGTTGGTCAAAGAGAAAATGACGTTGGTCTCTGCTTGAGTTTGGACATTATTGGAGTTTTTATCCCGGTGTCTTTCTCTAGCTGAGCCCGGGACACTTGGTGAGACACATTCAAAACATTATTTTAAAAACACTTAGAAGGTTCCACATCACATGACACTTCCTACAAAGTATCATCAGGGTCTCTACACATGAACTCCAGCATAGAGAACATTGTTGCTGACACAGAGTTTAGGAAACTGATGTTTCTCAAGACAGTACATACGCTTTCCATGTCTTCCTGTTTTGTTTTTTGGCAGAGACGGATTTATTCTTCTCTACTGAACTGGGCTACAAACTCCAATGTCCAAACTCTGTCAGGCAGCGACCAACGTTATTTTCTCTTTGCATGAACGTTTGACTCATGTCCATGCAGACATACAGCCTACAATCCAATTCCTAAAGCATTCTCAGTCTGTCGTGAACCTCAATTTGTATAGTGAAGCAGCCCCTTTAGAGTCAACTGTATCACTTTTATTGACATATTGAATTCTACTCGCAGTGCTGCCAGAATCAAGATAAAGAGAATACTCATTGTCATTCAGTCACCAGCAGGTGTAAATGTGATCGGAGTCATCATCCAGCTACAGATTACATGTTAATATCTGGTGTAAATGAGGTGTCAGATGTGATCTCTAGAAGGTTTACGTGCTACACATACATATAGAGGGTACCACTGTTTGTCTCTGTTGTCTGCTGCCATGCTGCTTTCAGAACCTTATTTGAGCGAAAGACAGAGACAGCAGCTGCTGCTGTTACCGATCCTCAGCAAACAGATCCATCTCATTTACAGGGAGAGAATGATATTGATTCAGGGTAAACAAGCAGGAAGGAGATGGAGAGGAAACCTTAAAAAAAAAGTTCAGACATTGTATTCGGCTTCATCACTGTTCAGAAAGCCAACACATCAGTAATAACCTCTATATCTTAATCCCTGATAAATTATTCTCCTATAGCTTCCTGTGTCCTCTGTTTTCCCTATCTTGATTGAGCATAAGAAATATTAAAAGCTCAAACCAGCAACTGATGGAGTAAAAGACTGACAGAGTCTTTGTACAGGGATCAGCCCTGATGAGACAATGGACGTAGCAAATAAGACACAAGATGGCAAACAAATGTCCAGCAGTTGTGCTCATACTTCATTATAAACACCGTACATCAATACTTTGGAAGATGAATTCTCAGCAATTTATACCCACTAAAAAAATGCTGGAGTGAATTTTTAACCCAACCATAATTGAGTTTCATCATCAGGGCTATGTAAAACATGAACAAACTCATGACAGGTGGGTGGTGATGTAATTCTTGCTACAGAAGTATGAAGTAACATACATGAGAAACCATTAAGAAGCATTGAGAGTGGCGAGCTGTTAATCCCTGTGGTGTGATGATGACAAGATTGTGTTGTGTTGCCCACAGCAGCAGTGAACTTTGTATTGGCTCAGTGTAGGGGAGCTGTGTATGTGGCCGCCTAGTCATACAATAACAACAACAGTTGTCCAACAAGGATTTTCCAGTGTATATTGTACTCTATAGATGTACATTTAAGACCTGAACACTGTCAAAAGAATAAAATATATACTCCAAATTATGAGTTACATTTGAACAGTTTGAGAGTGCAAATGTACTCTATTAGGGATGTACAATATATTGCAAATTTATCATCATCGCGATATCAACATCCGCAATATACATATCGCAAAAGACTGCCTGAACTGCAATAAACAGTGTGATAGATCACCGTGGACAACAATACCAATGTTTTGAAGGCCATCTCGCTACATATCTGGATCAGGTTGTCCAAGAATCCATTATTTTGTCAATGTTAACACATATTTAAAAAATGTTCTGTGGTTGCAAGTTCCATCCTGTAGATATTCACTTACAAAAATCATTTTAAAAAGATAATTTTAAACTAAATTTGATTTGTGAATGTCACGTGATGCCTCTGGCTGGGAGTATGCAGAGTACGGTGCTCCCTAATTTTAAATGAATATCTACAGGATGGAATTCGCAATCACAGAACAATTGTTAAATATGTCTGTTGACAAAATGATGGATTCTTGAACAAACTTGAATCTAAAGGTCCACACGCTGCAATTGGGTGTATGGATGGTATGAGATGAACCGATCATAGTTGATGTGATTTCTGACACAAACATTGATTATGACTGGAAACTGCACATCAGGAGGAAGACTATTCACACAGCCATCAGGAACAATTTAGGATTAAGTATCTTGTCCAAGGACACATCGACATGTGGACTGCAGGAGCTGGGAATCGAACTGCCAATCTTCCAATTGATGGATGACTGCTCTGCCTGCTGAGTCACAACCATCTTGACATAAAAGAAGCACATTCTACTATAATACAGCTTAGTCATGCCTAAAAAAAAAAAAAGTGTGGTTTTAGTAAGAAACGTGGCAGGTGAATAGGGTAAAATTTTTAACTTACAGATATTACCATAAAAAACTTTACCAGTTGATTACTCACATGAATAGGAGAAAAAAATGCACTGGATTTTATTTTCTAATTTTCTGTAATTTTATGTTTAAGTATGCTAATTAGGCTATATTAAGTAAATATGTGCTAATTTAATATGTCATATAAATCAGGCCAATAATGTTATATCAACAAATCCCTTTGTAAAAACCTTCAAAATATAGCTGGGAATAAAGAATGGACAGAAGTGGAGATTCTTTGATCAGAGAAAAAAATAATTTTGGTGTCTTACTTACTTTTTGTGTAAGAAAGGTAACTTTTGGTGACGTTTCAGTAAAATTCATAGGTGTGTAAAAAAATAAACACCTAGATGTGTTATTTTGACATTTTTGTGAAAGACTACATGTTAAGGATGCAAAGCAATCAAAAATCTCAACTTTGACCAGGACATGAAAAATCAATGTTTTCACCTGTCTCACTTTAATAGGACTGACTTTTAAGGTGGACCAGCTATTCTCATTTCAGTTCCAATCTCAGCTGTTCCTATAATGTAAACAGAGGAACAAACAGAAATGTGTGGCTGCTGATTCTCTCCTGAGTTTGGCTCAGCCCCCCCCCCCCACCCCTGCCACAGCAAAGCAGTCAACCTGGGGGGAAAACACTGAATGACATTAATAAAATTACTAAATGATACAAAATTTAATCCGTACAGAAGCCCAGGGTGATGTTGCACTCAGATTGCTGCATGTGAACTTGCCAACCCCAGTCTACAAAAAGTGGGAAAGAAAGTGTGAAGTCTTTCAGGCATTTGAAGTTCTGCACACACACCGCTTTGCAAACCATACTAACAACTTAGAAATGGCTAAAACCTTCCATGCTCACCTCAAGCTACTTTTTTGCAAAGTGCTTCAAATGTTTCAGATGTCAAACTCATGATAGCAACCCCTGCTGTGACATAAATTACATGACTTAAAAGACTATGTTTATGCAAATTGTAACAGGTAATTTGAGTCAACTATGTGGTATAGAAAATAATTATGATGATAGATTTTAGAGCCCATTATGCATGTACGCTCCTCTGACATCACTAGGAGATAATTATCAGTGCTAACAAGCTTTGCTGTTTGCAGACAGACACTATAATAAAACACTCTCCTTGGTGCTGTGGATGATTCGGCTTTACCCCCCAACACATAGCAATATTAGAGATGTATATATGTTCATATATAATATAATATACTGTGAACACTAGTTTGGTCCCCAGCAACCAACGAGGAAAAATATCTGAATCTTGTTTCACTATCTTCATGAGCTGGTTGCCACATTAAATGTGACTAAGCTGATAATACATTTTAATACTTGTGCCAGGTGTTTTGTGCTTGCTCCAATGTTAACACAACATAAAATTTGAAAATTTGTAAACATAAATTGGATGTGCTGAAAAGGTTAATGTGCTGTTTCATTGTTCAATGAAAATGAAAAATATGCTTTTTCTATAATATTCATCATGTGTAGTGTCTGCATGGAGTAACCTCTGCCTACAAGTGGCAACTCAAAGAAGTATTTTGAAATATTT
>JANJYP010033247.1:0-13020 GCA_024605115.1 Rastrelliger brachysoma
ATGCCTCTCTGAGAGGTTGATGCACGGTCAGCTGAGCAGCAGTCATACAGAGGTTTTATTCAGTTTGGCTGTACAATATTCTACATATATAACTCAGTATTGACAAAATATTCTGCTATCTCACATATACAGTGATTCTCTTATATGAAATGCTGGGATCATGCTGGTCCTTTGATTATCACACCATTTGCTGGTGTAGTTACCTTGCTTTGACCTTGAATGCTGAGCACTTACATAACGGTGCAGCGGCTGCAGCCTCTGGAGCTCTTTCATGGCGTTAATTTCCTGTTCTCATGACTCAACATGAATCTGTATCTCTTGAAACAGATTTCTTACCCACGTAGCACCTTAAATTTAATCTTATAGGTTGTTGGTTAAAGTTTTTGATGGTTTTATTCATCAAAATAATCACACCAGCTTGTTATTTAGCTAATTATTCTGGACCTTTTCATTGTGTATTGAGTATCTTCATTATTTTGTATATCAGTACTGCAAATGAGACTCACAGCAGGTGTTGTAGGTGAGTCATTCAGTAACGATCAGTTACAGGTTTAATATGACTATGCTGTCTATTTCATATCTATCATTGTGCTTTCTGAATCTGTAATCGTCTGTAGTTGTACAGTTCATGTCATGAGGGACTGCAGTTGTGATATCACGGCGGATGTCATGAAAACACACACAAACGCACACACACACACAACTGCAAATCTTGTCACTCAAAAATGCATTTAGTACTTTCATCACTAGGGGGCAGAAAGACTCACAATTAAACTCTCAGAAAACCTTAAAGACCTGTAAGGACATCTAAGGGCTAACAAAAAACAAGAAATCCTTAAAATGACATTCATTCTGCCTAAGAATCCATGAATATACAAATTATTTAATATCAAAATTTTAAATGCTGGACACAACATTAAAGAAAAGCTCATTCTCAGTGTTTGTGCACTGGAGGCTTCAAGTTTCCACAGCATACTTGTGTCAATTGGACACTGGGCCTAGATTGGCTCCAAACATCACAAATCACACTCATTGATAGTCCACTTAAACACAGATTTTTGAAAGAACTCAGAGAAACTTTCCACTTTCAGCATATGAATATAAAAACAGGCATCAAGTTTCAAACTCAACTACACATAAATCCTTAAATCAGTGAATCAGTGAAGCTCAAACATTGCAGTAAAGGAACAAGAAGAATATACATTTTTGGCTACACTTTGACATATCAGCTAATCCTTTTGTTTTAGATAAAATTGCTCATTCACACATGTGATATCAAAGTCATCACTGGATAAAGGTATAGCAGCAGTTGTTTGGAGTGCTTAGACCTAAAAAAAAAAAAAGTTTCTGAGTATCTTTCTAGATGTTCAACTGTTTTCCACAGTCTTTCACTTTTACTCTCTGCTGTTAATCAGCAGAGTGGAACAGTTAGGATGTGTGAGCTTGTAGACGGAGAACAGATGCCTACAATTCTCACTGAACCAGAATTATTTGGATTGTCAAACCAGAACAAGCTGAAAGTAAAGCTGCAGGCTAAGTGTTGATTTTCAGTGGGATCGACACTAAGCAAAGCTTTCACGTTACAAGGGACTTAAATATATTGTTTTATGCAACCTTACAGCTGTAGAAGCTCCTCAGATATCATTCTATGCGTGTACTATAGCTTGATGCTGTGACCAGGGAGCTTTATCATCACTAATTACTTTGAAATGCATGACAAGCAGTGACAGAAAACAACAACAACAACAACATGTCCAGGGCTGTGATCTGGCACCATTAAAAGCAGATGAAGCAGTCATGCCACGGGTTGATTTTGTCATCACTAAATATAATTTCATTTTAAGCTCAGTGCTGTCCTCTGCACGCCTCCCGAGACTGACACTGGCAGCATGTTTCAGTCACACAGATGGTTGATGGGACTTGTCATCTGTGCTTTTGTTTTAGGCTGCGTTTAGTTAGCAAGGTCTAGAGCTAAACACTTCTGTAAATCTCTCAAGTGTTTTCCAATTTAGGATTGGATTGTATTCACACAGTACATTAAAATGATATCAAAGGTCCATCGTTCACTTCTGTAAATGACTGTCTCATTTTGTTGGTCAGATCCACAGCATCTAAAGCGACTTTTATCTCAGACAAACATCTATTTCCAGTTGCTGCGCCTGATTAAATCAAGAAAACTCTATTTTTATTTACAGCAACAGTCTAAGAAAGTAGCTATAGGCAAGTGAAAGAATAACACACTGACTGAGGGTTTCCCTGTGCAATCAATCTCACCAGCACACAAAATCTGCTACAGGCTTTAATTAGTGCACAAGATCAAGAGGAGGGGAGGGCACTTTCCTTGCTATTTTTAGAGATGTGATGTAGGTGCCATTCGGTCGTTAATCTTAAACAATCACGTCTTGGCTGTGTGCAGTAAACTCACCAGGACAGCAGGAATCAGTGTAGAGGTACTCCAAGAAGGACAGGAAAGTGTCCGAGGAGACGCCGTGGATAGGCACCACTCGACTCCGGGCCTCTGCATACTTCCCACTGAACATGGCTGCCATGACATCACAACGCGCTACAAGCACTGCTCGGTGAGCTGGCAATACACTCCCTAGAAAACACAAATACATACATGTACAAAATGAACATGTGGGTTAAGAATTTAGCATCTGGGAAAGTTCAGGATGAGAGTATAAATAGTTCAATCTGGAATGATAATGATACAATAAATCTTTGTTTTTAACATGTTGAATGCAAACACATCCAACAGTCCTAACATTACGGGCATGTCACTTTTGCCTCATCACAGAAGTACACAGGCCAAAACAACTCAATTTGGCTTGATTCATGAGTAATGATCTGTCATTGAAATTAACAGGAAGCAAATGACATGGAAAGCCTGGGCACAAGTCTTGACATAATCGCCCTCATTAAGTGCCATTCACAGGCAGCGACAGCTCTGCCAACAATCCATCAGCAATTCAGGGTAAAAAAAAAAAAAAGCAAAAAAAAAAAAAAGCTGCTGAACAAAAGCTGCTGAAAAGCTAGATGAACAAAATATTCATGCTGAATTTTCTGATCATATTTGAACTTGCAGCTCAGAGGTGCAAAAGGACAAGAAAATCTGTCCTTGTATGAGATAAATATTGATCATGAAAGGCTTTGGGGCATTATTTCTGGATTTCACTGTTTGATCCTTTAATAGAGAAATGGCTAAATGCAGCTCATGCAAAAGCTTTCGGCGAGATGAAACATGACAGGGAAGGAAGGCGGCCCGTCCCTCTGAACGTTTTATCTTATTTTGTCTCCAAATGGATGTCCAGGCCCGGGTACTGAGATCATAATTCAATCAAGGCTAATAAAATGTGACCTTCCTCTGCAGTGTGACAGCGCATGCATTTAAAAAAAAAAAAAAAAAAATTAAAAAAAAAATGTGTTTATGTCTCACACATCAGTGCCGACTCACCTTGCACCATGAAGATGACATCAGAGTAAAGAGGGGAGTTGAAGAGGTTGACAAGAGTCTGGGGGCCGAGCTGAGCAGCCCGTGCACTTGGGGTGTCCCTGGGGCCCTACACACACACACACACACACACACACACACACAGCAGAAAGAAAGGAAGAGAAAAGAACACAGAGGGTTAACATTCCTCTGCTGAATATAAGGTACAGTACTAGTAGCTAGCACAATTGCCATTCTGTGCATTTACCCCACCTCCCCAGTGGAATACAAATAACCCCTCTGCCAGTCTTGCTTAGCGCTACCAAAACACACTTGAACTGCAATGCCAAGACTGACAAATGATGGAACTGGCTCAAACTGAAAACCAACTGGAAGCCAGATGGTCGTCCAAAAGCAGTTCATTATCAAGTAAATCACACCCTTTAAATAATGTATAATACAATATTTGTGTATACGATACACACTGCACGGCACAGCATGTGTAGTAAGCATTCTGAGAAAACTGCTTGCATGTGTGTGTGTGTACTCATTGTTTTGTTAAGCCCTCAAATGAGCGTCATCAAAGTATCTCATTACTGTTGCGTGACCTTTTCTCTGTCAACTAAAACATGAAAAAGCTCTGTATTCTCACACTGCTTTGCAAATCTGGCAAAGTATCTTCAGCAGAGATGGCAACAAAATCAGACCTCTTTGATTTCGTAAATCAGTGGAAAGAGCACAGAAAGCGAATTTCAGCCGATGCCACTGAGTAAATCGACCTGTGGGGACGTTTTGGTGGAAGACGAGATCAAATCATGACAGGACATTAGGGCGTCTCATTGTGTTAAAGTGTCCCAGCTGTCTCTCGGTGTGTCAGCTCATCTTAACACTTCCCCAGGTAGACCTAGTTCCATCCAGATGGGTTGGTAGACTGTGCATGGTGCCAAAGACTTGTCAAACAAAGGCTTGTCCCATCTCCTGATCTCTCTCTAAATAAGGATGCTGCCAAGGGGCTTTTATTTCGTAGAGCCAACTCGTGCTTTTTTTAAAAAAAAACAAACAGTAAACAACATATTGAATTTCAGCGCTGATGTGCAGTGTGAAGTCTTTAAAGATCTTGTGTTGTGCTTTTGCTCCTTTGAAAGCATCTCTTGTTTATTTTGTGTTAATACCCACAGTATCTAATTTGATGTGATTACGGGCAGTAATTATGTAAATATGCTAATTACAGCCACATGATTACTGCGCTGTTTCTAAACAAGGCCTTGCTAATTAAGGCACTGTCAGTTTGTAACTATGAAAATGTGTTAATACCTTCAAAGATGAAGTTTGACACATTACAGATATTTAACCTCTTTTCTCGGGATCTAGCACACACACCCTAAATAGATTCTGATCTATCATTACGCAATCCTTATGGAATTTGTGGGTGAAACTTGAGGGAGGTAAAGTGTGTAAGTACAGTGATTTTGAACATAAGACCTCACCCTATCTCTGCCGATGAGTGATCGTATGCGCTCCATAAGCTGAGCCACAGCCAGTGAGTTCTTCAACTTCTCTTCCAGAGCCTCCTGGAGGTGTTCCCACTCCCACGCTCCTATAAGACATCCACAAACACACAGTGATTCTGTGGACCCACAATAGTACAGTTTAAAGAAACATAGAGGCAAACTATTTTCTAGCTGGCACTGTGTTCTGACCACCCACACACATCTTACACCCAACATTCGGGGGCTGTTTTTCTCAAAATGGGTTTGTTCTAAAAATTTGTCTGCTTATATAATAAATGGTGGTTTTGGGTGGTACGCCCAGTCCAGATTCCAAGGCAAGCACATATTAACGACCATAATAATTCTGCCTCCAGGTCAAATGGTTGATATTTCTTATTTTGTTTTAATTGAATATAATTTAGTTAACAGAGATAAGTTTAAATTTTTGAGCCTCTGGATATACGCAGTAATTATAAAACCATTAGAAAAGCATTTAACAAATGTAACATACAGATCTTGCCCATATTTTTTTCACATTAAATTAGGTATAGGTTAGGCAGGATTCAATAGTTTGACTTGTAGAAGAAAAATAATACTTTGGATGTTTCTCATCTGATGACACCGACAATGCATTTTTCTGAGTTTACAAAAATGACATTATTTATTATTGAAATTGACATCAAAAATGCATGATGATCAGCGCTGCAGCTCAAGGTGAACTTGTGAAACTACTGAAAGCACAAAAGGAGGCAAACTAAAACTCTTCACCTTGCATTATGAAAAGACAAACATTGACACTGCATGTATTCTCTTCAAGGTGGACTCCTGTTTAAAAGCCTGCTGCTTGATTGAGGTGGTGCGCTCTGTCTCAACAGGACATAAACAGACTGTCAAGGGAATAAGAGAGCTGGACTGGGCAGGATTTAGCTCATCATTAGTTCATAATGATGGTATTTGGGCTGATAGAGGGATTACCTCAACACACGGTGGCGGATAATGACACTGCACAGCACAGACACCTCTTAGGCAGGGCGAGAGATTAGCTCAGTAGCTGTGGTGCTGATGCAGCCAGACATGAAAAAAACAGAACTGTATGCACTGGTAGGTGTTGCTAATAGGTGGGATGAAAGGGAACGGAATGAAATGAAAAATATATTATGCAAAAGGGGAAAAAAACCATCAAAATGCTTAGATGACGGGTAAATTTCAGTATTCATGCATTTCTTCTCACCCTCCCACACAAGCACAAATGCTGAGACTGGATAGTTTTTTAACAGTTAGTAAAGATTAACACTCATTCTCCAATGATTTTCCTTAATCTTATCCATAACAGCTACAGTGCATTCCTGACTCAAACCCCCAAAAAGACACAAACCAGTGTCATTTGTGCTACATTCAATTTTTCTGGAAAACAAAGAACATCTATATTTTTAATTTAAAAAACAGCGTGTCTGTGGTTTAAACATGACTCAGATAAAGTCAGAGTGGCCACACACATACACACACAAACACACAACAATCCCTATTTGTCATAAACACGTAATACATGCTTTAAACCTGCACATACACACAATAGTAACCCAGTGACAAATTCAATAATTCAGCAGCACACTACACAGGGAGACACAGTCTCACAGTGTTAACATCACACTAGCAAAGTCATGGCCTCTATCTGTCTACTCACACTCAAAAACGTCCATAATGTGGAATTATAACGCAGCTGCAGCTCTGTGTGTTTTCACAGAACATGATATTGTTATGGAAATTTGTTCTGCTAAGCCAATAAAATGAGTCAGAACTAAACAAAAGAAGTGAATTGCGAGCATAAGACATTTGTCCCAACTCTAGAAAAGCAAAGTCCAGCTTGCTGTGGATTTATGAAATCAACATCAAATGTCAGCTCACTGTGCTGCAAATGTTTCTGTGGGCAAAGAAGGCATACGTTCACATCTGATTAGCCAATTCAACAAAATGCACAAATACAGAAATGCATACACTCTATGTGAGGTCAACTGTTTTAAACACACATCAGACCCACCACCATGTTGAGGGTTAACATTAGTCACTTTTCACACGAGACTTCACATAGTCTCCCTGCAGCGTTTTATGGAAACGTGACATTCATATTCTGCTCAGCTCATGCACACATATTCCTCTTTGTGTTATTCTTTTCTAAACCACGCACATACACACCACCCAAAAACACTTTTAACATCATATTATCTCCCAGAGATGCAAATAACACATCTCCACTCTGCCCCCTCTCTCACCCTCATGTCCCACCACCTTCGTTTTTTACATTACTCATACATTTCCACTCCATTCTCTCTCTCTCTCTCTCTGTTAATTCATAACCAAAAAAAAAATCCACTCAAGGACTTTTATATGTAAACACACACTGCACCCTCCGTCTTTCAACTGCTGGCTTTCTTATTCTTATTCATACAGTCACTCAGACTCAGTCTAACCCTATAATCTTCTTTCCTTCTCCACACAGCACACATACACACACAGCTTATGTTTTTGTGTGTCAGCCTCTGTGTGTGCATACGTGCACGTACAATCCAACCATCACTGCTGCTCACATACATGTTAGGAGCTATGAATCAGATGTTAGCACAGCTTTTTCGCCGTAAGGACTGTGCATGCAGCCTATGATGAAGAGTTGGCATGTACAGGCACTGCAATCTAACATGCAGCAAGTGCAGCAGACTCTAAGCTGCACACTGAGAAGAACACGCCTGTTAAACTAAGCTCCGCATGTGGGAAGAAATACACTTGGAACTGCAGAACATTTTGCAAGCTCCATAATTTACAACATTTACAACATGACAGACCTGAGGCATCTAAGTGAAAAATGGGTTAAAGCACTGTGAGATTACACTGTGACAAAAAAAGAATGATCGGGTCTTATATTAAAATACTACAGTTGCTTACTATCATGCACTTTTCGTTTGATTTCTGTTCCTCAGCATAATCGAACACTGGATAAGACCCAACAACAGACCAACTGCCCTGCGCTGCCAAGGGACATTAATCATCACATCCAAAGCACTGGAAAAAAGGGTAACTGCTCTGACTGTCAGTCCAGCTCTGATAGTTTTATTTGAACAGTTGTAGTGTGCAGAATGTGTCTCAAGTGGTGACAGGAAGCATCAAGGCTGAAATACACGCACAAAAATACATCACTACAACTGGGTTATCAATGATAAATCTAATTCAGCAGTTTAAGCAGTTTGTAGCACTTGCTGAGCCCAGATTTCTTAGGACAAAGTGCATGTTGGCCTCAGTTTTGGAGACAGTTTTGTACTCTGATCTCTACTTTCTACTTGGCACTTCCTGCGTAACTGATTCTGCTGCCAGATAGTTGGTTTGGGCAGCTTCATTCTGATAAAACCACAGGGTTTTAATTAGTGGGGACAGGATGCTTTGCTCTGTTACAGCCCTGTTGATGTGATTTAGGTTTCTGCAACTTTGAGTGCAGAAGTAATTTAACAGCATTCACTGGAATTAACATGTGATTCACCACCTGGAGATACACTATTTGAAGTTTTTAGTTTTATACTCTGACATGAATTGTACAGGGACTCTTTTTTATGACAGGGCTTTCTTTTTATTAAAAAAAAAAAAAAAAAAAAAAAAAAACTACCCAAAAGAGGAGAGTCAAAATGACAAATCAGTCTCATCTCTTAGATGAATTGCACTTATGGCCCCCACTGAATAAAGCTTGTTGGCTCTGAGGATCCCAGTGGATTCTCCAGCACCACAATGAAGTTCACACTGGACCACTATTAGATGGATTGGCATAAAATTTGGTGCAGACATTTATGTTCCTCTCAGAATGAATTGTAATACCTTTGGCGATCAATTTGTCCATTAGTTTGATTTATGACCAGAGCTGCTAGAACCACTGTAGACTAGTTTGAGAAAAATGCTGTACGATTTTTTTGGTTGTTGCTAGTGAAATGAATATCTTGGGGTTTTGGATTGTTGGTAGCATCTGTCAACTTTGGCTTTGGACAATTGTGATTTTGGGAATTGTGTGACATTTGTTAACTATTTTCAGGCAGGTTTACCTCGGTAAATGAACATGAGAGTCTCCCACAAGCACATACACAGGAGGGGGTCCTTCACCACCAGACGAGACAGTCGTCCAGTCAGATGTCCCTCTGATCGTGGCATGTCATCAATAATCCCCCCATCCCAGGTGGAGAGCAATGAATGGGGGCCTCCATCTCGCTCTCTGCAAACACACCGTGACTGGGGACGTTCCCTATCAAAGAAAAGTTAGGAAAAAGATGACTTTTTAAGGAGCAGGAAAAAAATTTCCTGCTGGCTACAGACTCTCAGACAGCTAAATATCTTATTAAGCTAAATCCTTTGAAGGGGCTAATAAGTTTCCTACCTGGTCTTGGGCCCCAGGAGCAGCTGTCTGAAGTACGGGCTGACAGCACATAGCACAGCCGCATGTGCCCACCCCAGTTCTTTCCCAGAGTCCCCAGCGTAGAAAGCCACATCGGCAAACTGCACTCCACGCTCCAACAACCACTGCATGTCCTGGGAGAAGCTTGACTCCTCTACTCGAATAGGGGGAAGACGTGCTGAACAGAGGGAGGAGGAAGAGGGAGCACGAAGGGTGAAAAGAAAAAATAGAGAGAGGAAGGTTGGGTAAATGAACAATCAGGCTCATCCTAACTCAGGAAATAAAAAGTGAAAATTCAGCAAATTTATTATGTTCACCTATGTCTTCCAGAGGAATTGTGATTTACAGTTTAGGTATATCCATTTTTTTGCTAAATATATCTTGTCTACTTCAACTAGTGGTTTCCCTTTTTTGTGACAATGACTTTTGACAACTGGAGAGAAATGGGGTTCTCTATGCCGCACACAGAGAGGAGTGAGAGGAAGATCTTTTTAGCCAGGATATTGTGCTCTGTTGCTCAAGTTAGGAAGAAAAAAAAACCCTTCCAGATATGTTTGTCTTTGCACTAATGACAGACCTGCAAAGACGCAAGCCGAGGCTGCTGTGCAGCATTCAACAAAAATAAACTGAGAAGTTGTCGTGTCTGTTTGTTGTACAGTGGATTTTTCCCTGCGTCACTTAATCCTGAGGGAGTGACACTAAAAGTTGACCTTTACTGGTTACGTTTTAGATTGTTTCAGTCATAAAAAAAATAAATAAAAAATATGTCAGCAGGCAACCAAGCACATGTCTAAAGCTTCTTCTAAATAAAGTTAATGTTTAAAGAAGATGTGGGAAAAAAGTCAACTGTGAGAGAAATGACTTGCATTGAATAGCATGAAAACAAGAAAAATACTATGATGGAAACAGTATGAAACTATGAATAGGGGGTAAAAAAAAAAAGAAAGAAAACCAGTGCATTCTGTTGTATCTATTTTTGAAGTCAGATTTATAAAATGCAAAAATAAGCACTAAGCAGGAGAGTAAAGCAAGAGGCAGGAGGGGACTTTGCAAATCATTGTCCTATTATAATCCTATTCATGTTTCATACACGCTGCACCTTTGTGGACCTCATCTCTTTTTTATAGGAGCTGAGATTTGGCCGTGAAAACAGTGCTGTCCCTGAATCACTGCACTTCATATTTAATGCAGGCTTCACCGTAAGTACAGTTAAGTGGTGTTGGACAGGCTCCAATAAATTCACCAGCATGGGCCGCCTTTTTGGCACAACTTAAATCTGACAGTCACCGTATTCGATTTAGACATGCAGCAGCAAAGTGTTCAGATCAATATTTAACACCAGTCTAACTGCGATTGTCTTCTACATTGAATATTTTAAGGGGGTTTATTCAGTAAAAAATTAACCACAGATGTGTGCAGTTAGTTGGGTGAAAATACCAAAACAGCAATAAACTCTTCACCCTCTGAAGGATTACAGAATTTTAGACTCTTTTAATCATGATTAGCATTGGCCTTTTATCTCGTTTTTGTTCACGTGTTTGTGTAAAGGAATAGTTCTACATTTTGGGAAATAAGCTGATTCACTTTCTTGCTGAGTTAGATGAGATAATTGATATAATGCTTATGTCTCTGGTGTAATATATAGTCTCCATGCTGAGCTAAGTTAAGAGTCTGCAGGCTCTAGCTTTATATTTACTACACAGACATGAAACCTTTTCATCTAACACACATTTCCAGAAATGTAGAACTATTTCTTTAAATTGCCATGTTCCTGGACGCTGCTGCTACAAACTGAAAGTGTGTTGAGTTTTAAACAATAAAAAAGTCTGAATTCAAACTAAGTCTCAATACAAACAACATTTTCCAAATCTGAGATATGCATTAGTGGAAAAAAGTTTTGGGACACCCCATGTATGCTTGAAATATTTCATTAAGAATCATTCTTAGGTCTTCAAGTGCAATTTCCTCCTGGTGTCATCCTGGTGTGCCTGTCAAATTGATTGGTTTCATAAAAACACAGAAGAAATTTAGAGTATTGGGTCATTTTGGTACCAGTGATCCACTAATGAGGGTCATGCTTTTTATTAAAAGACGCAAATGATATTGCACTGCTTCATGTCTATATACAGCCAGCACATTTCAAAGTTCCTCAGAGACAAAACACAGCAAACACGTCTGATGATACAGATTTTCAGCCCACTGAGATTGTGTACATTTTTAAGGGTGTCTGAAAACTTTTTTCCACCACTGTATACTAATTAAATCATATGCATTCATTCAAATTTAAAACACTGAACAAATGAAAAACTGCAAGAGAAATGGTGCTAGTAGGACAAATGTTCTTAGAGTTCACATTGTTCAGGTCAAATACCTACACTGATTAAGAAAATTTGGTTGAAGATAAGCTTAATGAGTAATCCTTTCCAATCCCACAATCACTGAGCTGCCCCAGAACAAAGCACTACACTCTCAGTTGTTTCTGTGTCTCGTGCCGAACAGAGCTCAGTGTAAAATTGATTCAAGTGTCATTGAATAAAATTGGTCTACCTCGCTCTTGTCTCTCTTCTTATTTCCAGTTTGGAACAGAGGATATTGATCTGGATAAAACCCTCTGTACTCAGCTCTTTTTATGGCTTTGTAAGCTCAAGCATAGACAATCCCTTCAGTTCCACTGAATTATCTCTATACACCACAAACAAGTGATTTAAAAGAACAATAATTAAATAGCGAAATAAAAATGAAATGCATGAATGAAACAATAATTAAATTAGTTAAACAAAATGATTTAAAATTTACTGGAAAACAATTAGAATCATAAAAAAATATGGGACGCACTTAAATAGCGCTTACAATGAACGCAAGATTTGTTTTTAGATACAAGAGTACTCCTCTGACCTGGTTGTTCCAAGTGAGGTGGACGAAGCTCGTTCACTTTGTTTCCTCGCCTCTTCTCAGGCCTCTCTTTGGCTTTGTGTTTCAGACACTGAATCATGAAGTACTCCAGCTGAGCAACACAGAAATACACACCGTAGTTCAAAAACAAAGTGCAGAAATATAGCATTGTTACACCATCAGTTCTTCACTTTGGAAACAAGTTCCTCAGAAGAGCAACAGAGCTACCTGTTCTGTCTTCTCCTTTCAATACTGTACTTATCACAAAATACAAGAGTAAATTCCTTTATCTGAGCAGTATGAAAGTGTAAAGCACTGTATAAGATTCACAATACAAGAAGAGCAATCAGTTGCTTATTCAATTATGTCACAGCTGAAAAATGTCCACAATCAAACCTGAATAATTGATTCTGAGGTGAAATCTGACTCCGCGAGCAGTAGTCTTTAAATTACCATTTTGATGATGTGACTGCTGTGACTGCTGTGTGATGTCACTCACTCACCACGCTGCCAAAGTAGCGACCAACGAACACATGGTTAAGAGAGGGCAGCTCCAGGTAGGTGGCCCCGAGGTCCCGGGACAGCTGCAGACCTTCACTGTGAGGCACACAGCTGCTCCAGTCTGATGCACACAGTGGACACGTACAAGGAGGGCCTTCATCTGAACGCAGAGAGGATAGTTCAGCTCTGAGATGAAATAATGCAAAGTGCACACACAGCGGAATCTAATGAGTGTATGCAGGTATCTGAGAAGCGATGGATGAGTCACTGATTTTGCTATATAT
>JANJYP010033250.1:0-18101 GCA_024605115.1 Rastrelliger brachysoma
CTGTGGTCCTGTTTGGCTCCTGCATAGTTTACACATTACACACATGCGTGCATGCATTACCTCTTCCATCGACACTTATGCCAATGCCATTCGGGCACAAAGCCAGGAACTCAGCTGCAAAAGAAACCCCAACAAATACGTATAAACAGCACAGTTTGGTTAACAAAAAAGAAGAAATAACAGTGTTTGAGAAAATATCACATTTGCCAAAATCCAAGAAATCTCAAAGCACAACATTTAATACCATGTCATTATACATTTCCATGCTTTCTCATTTAGCCTACATGTATATAAAACCACCTCCTTAATGTGGTGCAGCTCTGGCATTTTTTGACATAGAAACTTTAATTGGCAGGTCTAATGAGAAGTGACTTAATGATTGAGTGTGTGTGTATGTGTGTGTGTGTGTGTGTGTGTGTGTGTGTGTGTGTGTGTGTGTGTGTGTGTGTGTNATGTGTGTGTGGAAGCAGTTAGTGTCTCATAACTGTGGGTGTCTTTGTAAAACAACTTCACCACCGCTATTCTGTCATTTATGAAATCCAAGCTGGTATTTTAGAGCCGACAAAGTGTTTGATCTGGTCATCCTGGCTTTGATAACTGTGTTTAGCATTAAATACAAACTGTGTGTGTATGTGTGCGAGTTTGTCTGTGTGAGTGTGTGTGTCAGACAGTAGGAGGTGGCTCCATATGTATAAAGGGTGGAGTGATTTGAATATTCGTACCAGAGCTTTGTGGTGGGCAAGGTTGGCATGGCTCTCCGTAGGCGTACTCTGTGCTGGCACAGCAGCATTCAGACTTGGTCACAGCCCCAAATAAAGGATTAACACACTGGCCTCGCTTGTAGCCACCATAACACGAACTACGCATATGTGTGTCTGTTTCATATGGACAAAAAAGACAAACAGAGTGTATGAGAATCAGATACAAAGCAAGACATTTGGGAAGAGGCTAGAGACAGAGTGAAAGAGAGTAGTGGAGGAGAGAGTCCGGAGCTCTAATAAACAACAACGCTGGCAAAACAAACGGTTTCTCTCTCTCCATAATATCTAGGGATTTGAGGCATTCTCCTGCACTGATATCATCCTGATGAAAACTCACCCAGACCGAACAACAGCATTTCGACACTTTCCACACAATGCACAAAGAAATGTCATTTGGGGGAATGTAGGAATGTTGAAAATAAAGGCATATACAGAACTGCTCTCCATGTGCCAGTCAAAGAGGACTCAAAAATAGGGACAAAAAACTACAGGACTCATGCAGGACATGATCACAATTAATGTCAAAAATCAATATTGATCTACACATGCTCTCCATTGAAAGTGACTTCACTATTGATGGTAAGCATCTGGCTGTATTCTGAGTTTTGCTTATTTTATCCCTGAATTGGAAAATGTTGTGCTGTGGTTTTACTGTTAAAAAGACAGGTGTGACTAATCAGTCTTGAAAGGATGCTAACCCCATGCTTTAAATTACTTAAAAAGTGGGACAAACATATATTGAGAAATGCTTTGTCCAATTATACCTGGGTGAGACAAGCATATTGTTGCCTGCACAGGTTTTGTTGATAAATGCCAGATTCTTCACCAAAGACTAAAAAGAATGAAAAATTGGTAGATGTTTTATGATTATTTTTTCTGTGTTGTTGCAGAGAAAACACATAATTGGCATAAAAAAGGGCCATGTGTGATTCCTTCAGTAACTCCTGAAACAAAATGCATGCCTATATGTACTGTACAACTCTAAGAGGATGCAGTTACTTACCAACACAGACCCGCCCATCAAGGCCTACCGCCATTCCAGCCATACACTCACAACGGAAAGACCCCTCTGTGTTTACGCAGTGGCCATTCATACACATGCCTGGAGTCTCACATTCATCAATGTCTAGAAAAGGATACAGTCAAGCACAGTGATTCAGAAGTTGGGGTAGATTATATTACACAATCTGAAAATCATTTCTTCACATGGGTTTCTTCAGCAAGTGAAAATTATTTAAATAAATGAATCCACAGCTAAAGCTGTGTGTATACAAGTCCTTACTTGATTCATTGAAAAATAAAGCAAAAGTTTCAGTTTTATGACCTCATCTAAGAAAATACACTTCCCCTTCCCCTTGATCCCATCAGCATATTACAATAATTATCATAATGAGTGTAAACAATAATATGGCATGAAAAGCATATGTGTGTAATTGTGTGTGTGTGCGTGTGTGCTCAATCTGGGTGTGTAGGAGGACAGAGAGATATTTTCTTCAGCAGATAGAGACAATGAGGCTCCAGGGCCCCTTCAGACTACACATTTCATTAATGATTGGATACATCAGCACACTTCATCCACACCCTGCTCGTCTATTTATTTATTTAGCTATGACTTAACCGGGTCAGCGTCTCTGAGATCGAACGTCTGTAACCAAAGGCACATGGAACAAAATGGCTGAAGGCGTCACACTGAAAAGACTTTACATTAAGGGCCACTGATTGTCTACATTGACCTTTGTGTTATCTGTTCTAATCATTACATTAATTTCTTATTTTCCATTTTAATCTCAGTTTCATACAGCGTCTGATAATTGAAATATGCAGTAAAATGATTGTTTGATACTGTATAAGTCATCTTCTAATCAAAGCCCCATCTGAAATGTTTTGTCAATTTTATGAGAAGCCCAAATCTCCTTTCTCCTTTTACTGAACATGTTTAGGGAAAGCTGACTGCTATTGGATGTCAGAACAGGCGGGCCCCAGCAATCCCCATGTCTAGCTGGCTTGCCAGGATACTGAAGGATTTTTCCAAGGCTTTTAGGGGGATTTTTACCGTGTGCTAAGACTCACATAAAGAAATACTAACATGCCAGAGCAGTAGCCAACTTCCAAACTAGCTGAAAATTAAAGTCAAAATAACAATCGCCTCAGATTATATGCTAGTGAATAGGCCAGTGAACAGGAGAACATATAGATGTGATTTCAATGATCTGATGATGGTGCGGGTTTTCTGACAAACATACCTACACACATGCGCCCACTGGTGTCAAGCAGGAAGCCAGATTTACAGATGCATTTAAAGCTGCCATCGTGGTTGATACACAGTCCATTGAGGCACATGTTCCTGATGAGACACTCGTCCTGGTCTGCGGATGAACAGAAACAAATCAATGGATTTAAATGCTGGTGGTTTTGTAAAGTTAAGTCAATAAACAACAAATTGTAAATACTTAGACAAACTTCATTTTATTTTATTTTAGTGTATCTTAACAGTTAATCTTACAGAGAACTTGCCTTTGCTGTTGTTTGAGACTATTTTCATAACCCTGCTTGGTAAAGGACACTCCTACACTTGTGAATTGATAGATAGGAAAATTGCTACATTTCTGCTATTAATGCTGTCAGAAAAGAAACCACAGAAAACAAACACTAAGAAAACAGATAGCAAGATATTTTATCTTAAAAATATTTTATCTTAAGCAATAAAATGTAATGTTAGATTGAAGAAAACTGGTAAAGATTTCAGAACACTCCATGCCTAAAACTTCATTACAATGTGTCTATAACTTTGACAAAAAATATAAATGTAACAAAACATTCCTTGTGCTGGATGACTTATAAGGCATGATTTAAGACCCTGCCTGTTAATTTTTATAGCATACAGAAATTAATGGAAATAAATAAATGCCTCCAAGGTAGGAAATAAATATTAATAACAGTCTTGGAGTCTTTTGAAGAAAAAAAAAGTTGCTAAAAAAAATAAATAAAAAATATACATATTTTGTAGTTAATGGATTGAAACACACAAAACCACCAGCACAGTCTTTTAATATCCTGTGTCTAAAAGCACATGCCTCCTTCAGGCATTGGTTTTAAATCACCACCTCTAACAGATCCATGGTCCATTAAACATAAATATTACACATACTGCATTCAATACAGAAACTACACTTTAAATGTGTCTCCATAAATATAGATGTCTGAACTTGACAGACCTTGACAGTTTTTGCCATCTGCTGAGATCTCAAATCCAGCGTTGCAGACACAGTGGAAGCTTCCCTCAGTGTTCACACAGCGCCCATTGTTGCAGATGCGACCATTAGCCACACACTCATCCAGATCTGGCAAAAACAAATAGATAGAAAACAGTAAACACATACATTACATCATCTTGGTGTGTGTGTGTGTGTGTGTGTGTGTGTGTGTGTGTGTGTGTGNGTGTGTGTGTGTGTGTGTGTGTGTGTGTGTGTGTGTGTGTGTGCGTGTCACCTCGACACTCTGTCCTGGTAGCAGTGGTCTGGAAACCAGCAGGACACTGACAGATGTAGGATCCTGGGGTGTTCACACACTCTCCATGTGCACACGGGTTTTTATCACATTCATCATCATCTGAAATAAAAAAAAAACATGAAGCTCATAAACTGCCGTTATCTTCATGTGCTTCCAAACTAGCACTTGGGAAAGGCCCCCAATCTCTAGTAACTTACCGATACACTCTCCCCTTCCATCCAACTTGAAGCCCATGTTGCACTCACAGCGATAGCCAACGCCGGGCATGGGGATGCACCTGCCATTCAAGCAGAGGTTGCTGTAGGCCTGGCACATGTTGGTGATATTCTGGGCAGCAACTTGACCTGATAGAAACATTCACACATATCCTGTATATTGTCAGGGGATCATAAAATTCCACAATAAAAAAGAAAATACAAAAATAAAATAGAAAAGCTACATTGATTCAATAACAGGATGAATGAATGGAATTAAGTATGTCATCTTAATAAAATGTTGAAATAGAAATACTGCTATTAATACTTTAGCACGCTGCAAAGATAATAATATCAAGTATGATCTTGCATTGTTACACCTAGCTATACTGTAATTGCTGTGTGGTCTGGTAGGATCCACTATCATTCTCACTAAGGTAAAAATAAATCCTCTGACTGACAAGCCTAAACTTGAAAAAATGCAAAATATTTTCAGAGTAAAATTTTGCATATGATGTATTTATTAAGTTCTTAACAGGGTCTGAAACGATTGTTGTTATTTTCGGATATGACGTTTTCTGAGTATATTCTCTGAATATCTTTGTAGTAATACCCAGATGAAATAACAAGCCCTGCCTCATAGCACAATTCAAGTCTTAGTCAATATTTCCCATCATTAACATGTAGCTCATTAGTTTTAGGGTGCGGGTTGTTATTGCTCAAATCTGGGATTTTGGACATGGCAACACAAGGCCAGTGGGTGGTTGAGCATAGCACATCCACTGAGTCAGACGAAAAAGTATGACTTATAAACTATATATGGCACACATCTACTTTGATGACCTGCCCGTGTGGAAGTGTAAACATGTAAAACAGACACAAGAGACAGAGAGCAGCTGCACACCTGGTTGAGGAAGCTGAGGAAGCTGAGGCTGGACTGGATATGGATATTGTCCTGGGATATGTCCAGGGATTTGTGGTGGAATTTGGCCTGGAACCTGGATTGGAATTTGACCAGGAACCACTGCAGGTCCTTGACCAGGAAATGGAACTGGGTAGATACCGGGTAGGTCGGGAGCCCCTGGAACACGACCTCCAGTTGTATCAGGCCTCTGGAGGCACAGTTTCTGGTGCTCCTCTAAAATGAATATGTGTAAAAGAGTTAGCTGTTTATTGAGACATGTAGAAAAAGATAAAAGCAAGAAATTTAAAACCACGCAAGTGACTCCACCTGTTCCACGAAAGGGGCACATTTCAGGAGCGGACCCATCTGACCAGCATTGCCCACTATCACAGCAGCACTGCATTTTAGTCAACAGCTGCGAGTTTTGGTTGGCGCAGCGCCCATTCACCAGACTAGCGTAGCAGTACCCACCACGTGCATCTGTGGGAAACAACACAGCCTAAGGTCAATTGAACTTTTTGCAGTGTATGGAATATGACATGTGTTGTCTGCATGTTGAGCAAATTGGCAAGAGTACAATCAAAAAGTGGTCGCTGGGGCTTCAGATTTTCCATCATTTGGAAGATGAAGGCCACTTCCAATAGTCATAACTTCCTATTTATGAGAACCTTTCCTACATCCTGCAGTTTCTGGCACTGTGCACCAGCATGACTAATGCTCAGGTTCCCTATTAACATAAATATATCATGTCTTGTTTCACACCCAGTCCATCCAGTGTATTCACATGGTGAAACTAACAGGCTCTGCTAATGATTGCTTAGTTAAGTTGGACATAATGTCAGGCAAGTGCAGAGCTGGTTTGAGGAAAAACAGTTGGGCTCTTGAGGGACCAGAGTGGCTGTTCCTGCATGGAGTGTTGCTGCATGGGAAACAGACTAAATGTTTGGCACAACAGTTTTTTTGGAGCGAAAAACTCAGACATTCCTTCCTCACAAACATCCTCTCCTGGGGGGGTAATGTGAGCGTGAGTTTGCATATGTGTGTATGTGTGTGTGTGTGTGTGTGTGTGTGTGTGTGTGTGTGTGTGTGTGTGTGTGTGTGTGTGTGTATATACATGCACGTGAGTATGTGCATATTCTTCTAATGGACCATTCTGACCCAAATTCCTCCCTGGTCTGTTTTGGGTCAATCTGAGCTGAACCTGCAGGCTTTACAGGCTTTTCTAGTGATGGTGTGTATGTTTTCATGCACATACTAGACTGTTCTCTAATACACATGCAAACACTTTTCACGCTCACTGACAGACACACACGCGCACACACACATGCACACTTCACTTCCTAGAATCATGATGTCGAAAAAGAAGTCACTTAAGTGAGTCAAAATGAACTTGACACACAAGAGCAGTCCACTTTACTTCTCTCATCACCTCCTCTCCTCCGTTTGAAGAAAATATAGCTTGTTGTTGTGGAACTAGAAACAAGCAAGTGACTACTGACCTAAATTCTACCAGCTGGAACATTGGACTCATTTCAGTTCTTTTTGCTCACAGTGCCAGGCAAAGAAAGAGAAGAACCAAAATGGGGCGGAAAGTGAGGAGGGAATGGGGCGGCACCTTTTTTGCTCAAATGCTTTGCCTCATATTTTATCCACCCTAGTAACAATATACCAAAGACAATACAAAACAGACAATTATTCTTTGGAGGAATGCGACATCCAATATAACAGAGGACTCACCTATACACCTTGACCCATCCACTGAGGTGTAATATCCCTGGGGACACTTGCAGAAGTAGCTGCCAACAGTATTAGAGCATTCACCAACACTGCAGAGACCTGGGATGTTTGAGCACTCGTCCAGATCTACAGGAGAGAAAAAAGGATAGAAGAGGAGAGGAAAATCATTTATTTCTCATTTTCTCATATCTCAATTCCCTCTTGTTTGTTTGTTACTGTTTAGTTTTATAATGATTTAATGCTTCTAAAAACTGCAGAGTAATCATAACTGTTCATTGAAGTGATTAAGCTGGAAACTAATTTGAAATGTGAATGTCTGTCAGAGTGACTAGAGCATGTGTTGGCAAGGACATTGGAAATAAGACAATGTCACAGGATATTAAATCCAGGAGTCTCAGTAGCTGCTCTTCTGTTAGCACCGTTAACCACCAAGTGCACATCATCAGGCACAATATAGTGTAACGCAGACCCGTTTAAATCGCCTTTTACATAGTCCAGAAGTTTTCCGACAATTATTTCTGGGCATAAAATAGCACATATTTTATTCTTCAAATGAATGCCACAAAAAGCTCAGTCTGTTTCACTAGATTCCAGAGTTAAACTTGGTCTGGAAATTGTCATATTCATGTCTTAATGAGCCAATATTTTCAGTCGAATTGTAGGCCTTTATTTGTGGGAGAACAGAAGTGATGCTGAGAGAAAGATTTTATTAAAGGATTTACAAGTTAGAAACACAAGAAAATGTTGAGTCTCTCTCCACTCTTAATTATAAAGTAGGAAATAAGACAATAATGAGATTTAGCAATTCTAACAGCCACTCACATGTTGACAATTACACACTCAAGCTCCTTTCAAAACTACATAATCTTTATTGACTTACCTGACTGAAAAGCTGTTGAACATTAACACAAGTATTGGGGGAAGGGAACAAATAAATTCAGCATTTCAATGAAGTTTCACAATTAAGTGTGATAATTAGATTAGTTTGGATACTGAACGCTGCTCTGGTTAATTAAACATTTTTTTAAGAGATGGGCAGAGGGACTTGTGTGGTCTTACCCCACAAAGTAATAATCAGTATACCACAGCTAAAGTGAAGTTAACCACAACCCAACGGATGTGGCTCCTAACTGTAATTTCACGTTGTTAATTAAGTTTTAAACTCAAGCATTTTGTCTACTCTGTCATTCAAACTAACACTGAAAGTCAGTTTTACCATGACTCCTCCAGGCTTGATTCTTACCTTCACATTTCTGTGAGATCTCATTGAACTTGTGCCCAGCAGGGCATTTACATTCAAAGGATCCCACTGTGTTGATACAGTTTCCTCCTGCACAGATGCCAGGGATGGCCTGGCACTCATCCACATCTGTACATACAGAGCATATGATTAATATTGACCCTCACAACCACAAACACACACTCCTTTCATCTGCAAAATAAAAAATGACACAAAGATGCTAAAGTAAACTCAGTATAGGGACAAGAAGGCAACACACAGACTAACATTACCACACAAATCTGCACCCGCCTGGATGTGCATAGATTGACATTGGGTCTGTTTTAACCTTCTGGTTCTGACTTAGCTGCAATCAACAGTGACAAGGGAAAAGAGAGGGAGAGGGAGGAATGTCTCCTGCAGGAGGAACAGAAATTGAAGCCAAGTCAACCAAGGAAGAGATAGAAAGAGGGAGGAAAATACAGAAAGGTCTACAGTCGTACATATGGATATAGTAATGACATAATGACTGACCTATATGACAAAGTAACTTTGTGATTTATATTCACAATTAAATTTAGCTCATTTAACAAATTTGACAGATTGAACATGCAGAAAACTTCCAGGAGGCTGTGACCTGATGCAGTCTCAGAGTACTCCATGTTCCTCTGGGTCCTGGCTCAGGTCCGCATCCCCTGCAGTGGTTCTGATGTTGTTGGGTCTGGAGCAGGCAGGCAGAGGGCCGTCTTACCAGAAATGAGCTCTCCCACGTGGCACCGCCACTGACCCGTGTTACTGACTCTGACAGTCCCGCCACAGCGGGTGTCTGTGGGCATTCCATACACATGTGGGAGGCACTGCCACCCACCCCAATTTAACCCAATTAGAACTAATCCTCTGGAGAGGGGATGTTGGGCAGAGATGAGGAGATGACAGAAGGAGAGGGCTGAAGGCAGACAAGGAGGGAGAAGGAGTTAAAAGAAGGCAGAGAAGAGAGAAGCAGCCCTTTTTTTCGAATAAGGCAAGGGGATAGAGAATGACAGAGAGAAAAAGAAAAGAGACAAAAACAGAAAAAGAGACAGAGACAGAGGAACAGACTTTACCTTGGCATGCCCCAGTGCGGTGGTTTGGTATGAACCCTCTCCGGCAGGGGTGAGGCTGGGCTGGGCACATCTCACAAGGGTGACCCCACGCCCGTCCCACTGTGGCGCAGCACAAAGTCTTTGTGCACACAATGCCTGTGAGCTGGCCTTGACACATCTGGTTATTCACCGAGGCAAAGCACGGCCCTGTGCGGTAGTCTGCAAAGGCAAAGCAGGAATGAGTTTATGGGCACACTTAACTTCATCTCTTTATTTCCAAACTAACACAGCTCGAAAAAGCACCTTAACAGAAAGTTGGGAAAGACTTCTTGATTTAAGTGTTTTATGTTTAAAATGTAAAACTGAATATCTTTTAAACACATTGACTGAAACTACGATAAATAAAGCTAAAACCAACATTGAAAAAACTACATCCTGCACTTGAGTCTGAGTGAATAACTGCCTGGCGTACACAAACAGAAATACTCAAATGGAACGTAATTTTGCATGACGTCTACAACTCACTTACATTATATGTGATGAAAGTGCTGCACAGCGGACAGTAACATACTCCATAAAGAATGCATTGTTCCTGGCATTTTAATCAGTCTGGCTCTCAGGTGCATTGTATGAGCATGTACGTATGTGTGTGTGTGTGTGTGTGTGTGTGTGTGTGTGTGTGTGTGTGTGTGTGTGTGTGTGTGTNTGTGTGTGTGTGTGTGTGTGTGTGTGTGTGTGCGCGCTCACGCACATGTGTGTATGTGTGTAATACAGGAAAGCAGAGATAGGGAAGTGGTCTGGAAAACCTTTTAAAGTTGTGTGGGCGGCTGTAGAGAGTAATAGACACTAGCAAGAGTAAGCAAGCGTACTCAGAAAATGAAAAATCAGTCTGGTGCAAATATTATATGATCATCAGTTCTTTAATTATCCATGCTATGTTTTGAGGGTGAAACACTAGGTGTTTTTAAGATGTAGAGTGCTGCTTTTTATTATTTTTCTCATAATACACAATCTGGGGAATAGGTCATCATCCCTTAGGCTGGCTGAGGCTGACTGACAGGGTGTGTCTATGGAGCACAGTAGGTGATTTCCACACTAGCTGCAGCAATCTAGAATTAAAACTAAATTGCTTTTGATAAATATGAGCTCAGGAGTGTGAAGAAAGTCCCTCTGTTGAGATTCTTCTTCTCTCCTCCACTTCAAACGTCATTCTCTTGATCCCACTGCTTGCATGCATCTTTCCCCTCACTTCATCCTTTCTCCAAACACTACTCCTTAGTTGCAAACTCCCTACGGATTTAACAAAATCATAGCGTCTTATCAGGTGAAGGATTGGAAGATGGTGAAACAGAGATAGGGAAAGAGAGAAAGAGAGAGGGAAAAACTCATCCCTCCTAAAAGAATCTGGACTCAATCCAAAGGCAAAAATCATTTCCACATTTCACGGCAGACAACAGACAGCGAGAGGAAAGAGGCAGACCAGTTCCAACAGCGCAGTCGTTTAAAACAAACGAGACATTGTGCGTTTCCCGTGTGGACCGGGGCCCAGCCCAGACTCGTCACGTGCACCACAGCCTCCACGGTCTCTCTGCCTCTGGCACCAGTACTGTGTAAAACAGAACTGGGTCATCTCTCCTCTTTCTCACTCCCTCCTGCTCAGTCTCTACTGGATAACGAATGCTTTCGACTCTTAAGTCTACTCCCTCCTTACAGACAGAGGAAGAAAGTAACTTTAGTATAATAAGTCAGGTACTGTACTGGAAACTGGAAGTTACTAATCTGAAGATTACATATTTGTTACATACCTAACTGAAATATGTAAAACAATTATAATATAGTGTGTGTGTGTGTGTGTGTGTGTGTGTGTGTGTGTGTGTGTGTGTGTGTGTGTGTGTGTGTGTGTGTGTGTGTGTGTGTGTGTGTGTGTGTGTGTGTATACATACAAAGCACGGCAACAAAAAGTTGTGTCATGACTCTCATTATTTGGTACCAGAATGGAACCAATCAATTTTAAGTTTTTGATGTCTTTTTAAGATTTATTTAGAATTTTGGCTGTGACTGTACTATAAAAAATTGCACCTGAAGACCTAATATTTCTTTTATCCACCGGTGTATATGAAAAGCAATAACAGCAGTTATAGAAAGTTTTTACACAGCACCAAAATAAACTAAGAAACAGACTTTCTAAAGAAGTTTCTCCTTTCATCAGATTTAGGTTAATGTATTATTACTGTCAGGCTGCCACACATAATCCATCTGATATAATACCTGCTTATTACAACTGGAGGCGAACAAAACCCAAAGATCTGAGCGTGGAATAAAGAAAATACAAGTGCGGCACTAACAGTCAGCTGAGGTAAACAGGGAGAGGCTGACAGCTGTAGGGTGAAAGTGGTGTCATTTCATCCGTCATCTTACTGTCTCTCTATGAACTGCGTACAGCTGGGAGATCCACCCATGTCCTGTACATCTGGGAGCAATCGCACATGTTCACACACACACACACACACACACACAGAATCTGAGCCAGTGTCCCAACCCCTTATCCGCAGTCTAGCCAGAGATGATCTCAAAACAGACCAAAACTTACAAAAATGTTGCTCTTGCTTTTACTTTACTGCTCTACTTTTGGAAACAAGTTAACATATCATCACAGCTGTCTCAGTAAACATGTATCTTAATGTAGGAGCAGATAGTTTGTTTTGACTCTCATTAGCAAGCAATTTCATGTCTGCAGAGATCCAGTTACTTTGGAACACAATAGAAATGTTGGCTTCCTCAAGGACCGGTGAGTTTATGAATAACAACAGCCTCAGTGTGAACAGGAGGGAAGCCCGCCGGGAAGTGGGTCAAAAGAGTTTCCTGGATTAACTCCAAAATGTTTGTACACATACAAACACACAAAAATCTGTCCAAAGTTTCTATAGCCACCTTTCCTCCATCTACCCCTTTTCAGACTGTGCCCCCACAACATCTTTACATGACTAAACACATGCATGATTTTGTATACATTCTACCTTGTATGCACATTTGTGTGATTGTGTGTGTGTTCCCATGTGTTATGGGGTCTCATATCTGGGTGGGGTCTTCCCTGTTGGCCTGTCAGCAGACTTCTCCATCCTCTCTGGACAAACAACTGGAGCACACACACAAACACACACTTGGTTATCTATCTACTGAGGTTTGCATTGGGCTAAAACAAAGCCTGATAGTGGAGAGTTAGAGAGACTTTAAGAGACTAGAGAGCTGACTGACTGATTTCCCTGTCGTCCTCTGGCTGCTGACTTACTGATTCACATGTTGCCATGTCTCCGGCCAGTCTTTCACCACCAGCCCAAATGAATTCAATGGCGTCACACCGAAAGCTCGACTTTATTTGCTTCATAACTAAATGAGTCTGCAGCAAGAGCAAATAGTCCTGCGTGCAATCATCAGCAGTGTGGCTGGATCTCACCAATCCCACATGCCAGCCTAAATCACATTTGTAAGCAACAAAGAATACGTTGATGTACCAGGCTGCATTTTCATTGCTGTCAGCTGTGTCTGTTGGTGGGACCACTAGTCAGCAGATCACCAGTTACTTGAACAGCATACAACTGAAAGACACACATCTCTGCAGCAGTTGTAGATGCATTTCTGTTGAGGAGTTACAGCACCAGGCTCTTTCAACATCTAAGAAAACCTCCTGAGTGCAGTCATTTCTCCCCGTCAGATCACGTGTATGTAGAAAACCTCGTGTTCATGCTAATGTGATAAGATCGTGCCATAATAGAGCACGGTTGCAAATTGCATTATAAACTCTGTGTGTGAGTGTGTGTGTGTGTGTGTGTGTGTGTGTGCATACGCACATGTAATTCATGCACATACTTGTGTAAGTGTAAGTGCACAATGGCTTTCCCTTGGGTGATGGTGGTGGAGGTGATGGATATGGTCCAAAGAAATTCCAGTGAAAGTAACCTAACTCCAAAACACAAGTATANCATACGCACATGTAATTCATGCACGTACTTGTGTAAGTGTAAGTGCACAATGGCTTTCCCTTGGGTGATGGTGGTGGAGGTGATGGATATGGTCCAAGGAAATTCCAGTGAAAGTAACCTAACTCCAAAACACAAGTATATACATTGGCCTACTTTCTCTACCCCTCTTTGTAAAACATAATACAAGATAAAGTTATTGGCCTGAAAATGTAGATTATTTCATTATCGAGCAACCTGTTGATTTTTGCTTAAGCAATGAAGCATTTAGCCAATAAAGTTCACAGAGTTTAACATGTCATATTCAAATAACTTGCTTTGTTTAGCCAACAGTCCAAAACCCAAGATATTCAATTAGGAATGATACAAAACAGAAAAAACAGCATATCCTCTCCTTAGAGAAGCTGGATCCAGAAGATATTCTGCAATATGGGTTAATAAATTACCTTAATGACTAATCAATTTTTCAATTCTAAGCACAAAATTATAATTAGATCCAGCACAGGCTGGTTCAGTCATATCCAGACCTTGGATGTTATGGAGACGTGAACACTCATGAATACCTTGACTACATTTTTAGTATACTGTGTTGCTGTGTTGTGCTCTCCAAGCAGCTGTTTCTAGACAACAAACAGCCTGTTTCACTCATAGAAAGAGACCCTTACTATTGAGCAAACAAAAAACTACCATTCATAAACCAGCAGACAGTGAGTGTGGCCAGTCTGCATGCTTGTCACATTAGATAATGAATCAAAATTTTAAAACAAGTTGTGGTCCAATATATTTGCTAGTGCACCATGTCTTCATCTGACATCATCACACGTGACAAAATGGCAAGAATCAATTTCATTGTACTTCCCTTCCTTCACTGAAAAATATGAGTCTATCACATACTATGTGCTCAGAAGGCTTCCTCATTTGAATTCCTCAATAATCTCACAAACTCTTTGGCCAACCTTCCACAGGAAGGAGTGGAAACCAAAGTGACAACATTTAGAAGTGTGCTCCAGTAGATAAGGCCTGGCGCTAACCCATCAGGCAACCAGATACTGCCTTATTAGTTGCAGTGTTGAAGAAAACAGTAAAGTAAACTAAATGACAAATTCTGAGTCAGACCTATCTGACAGGCCTCTGAAGCCTGGTCTCATTAAAAGGGACAGTACTAATTAGGGGCTCTGCTGCCAATCTAAATATTTACTTTACAAGGTCATCACTTTGACCTCTACAGGTCATCACTACCACAGACCCCCAGCATGTACACACACGCCTGCAAACATGCATGTTTCAGTCAAAAACACTGCAGTCTGCACTCAGTTTGCGTGTGCTTGTATACTTTGGAGCCTTTGCTCACATGTGCCAGAGAGCAACCACAGGAGGTTGGGAGGTCTTCAGTTAACAAACAGTGCACATTTAGAAAGACATTACATTCCCCAGAGCCTCGTTTCAGAGCAGATGTGGAAAATAATGGTAATTTCTGAGCTCAGGCTTTCATGCAAATGTTCCACAACAAACCACATTCCTGGAGCTGGTGGCATGACTAAGCAGGAATTGTCTTTAGTCACAAAAAACAACCGCCATTCAACATCAGGTCACGTTTTCAAGAAAGCAGCACTGTGGCTTTGAAAACCACTTTAACAGTAGAGAATTTAGAGCAGAGAGACAGTGTGATGTAAGATGAGTGAGAGAAATGCTGAGTGCTGCAATGCATAGCTTATTACCTCTCTCACACTGAGCCCCAGTGAAGCCGTAGGTGCACACACATCTGTTGGGAGCCACACACCTTCCTCCATTAAGACAGCCATTTTCACATACCGCTAGAGAAGAAAAGAGAAAAAGTAAACAATGACACAATACTGTAATGAGGACATGAAAGAGAGCTGCAAAGAATCAAAGGGACATTTTTTATATTATACACTTTAGGTCTCACTATTACAGTTTGGGACATCATTACTCTCACANGGAGAGCTGCAAAGAATCAAAGGGACATTTTTTATATTATACACCTTAGGTCTCACTATTACAGTTTGGGACATCATTACTCTCACACTGTTGCCACCAAAGTGATAGCTAAAGTCTGAAGTACAGCTATATAGAAAAGACATTGTTTAACAAAAAGTTGAGCAACATATTAAAAAAAAAATCAGATGGGGCAAGAATCGAGCAAAGTCACATCAGATAGCTAATTATCTAAACATAAATGAAATAATTTAGAGGTAGAACCAAAAGTGAGCTTATTTGAAATGTTGTTATAATTCCTCACAAATCACAATTTTCCCTCTCCCAACTAAGTAAATCAAAACTTCCAAGTTACTCATTCAAAACCATATTGACATTTTTAATGATAACATTAAAATCTAACCACTCAACAGTATGTTCTTTATCTCATTCAGTATTAGTATTACTAAGTCACCAGCAACTTGACAAAAACAGCGAGACCATGAGCAAGTCAAGAGGTCTTGACTAGTTAACATGTCATGACAGAGCAATGTCACTGTTTTTAGACAACAGAGGTGGCACTAAAAAGCTGAAAAAATTATATTGGTGCATATCATGTGGGCAGACTTTGATGATGAATAAGCTAGAGAAAAGCCTAAAAAACATGAAGAAAATTATAGTTTTGTCTTGAATAAATCTACAAATGGTAGTGTGGTGTTTGCAAAGTGAACCTTACGTTGACCACAGTGGTTTCCCACGTAGCCTTTCTGACACAGGCAGCTGTCCTCAGCACATGTTCCCCCATTCATACAACGAATATTACAGTGCTGGACTGTGGGCAGAACAATACAAACACACACACACACACATACAGACAAACAAACACAGACAGCAGTACAGGAGTTTAATTCAGGCAATAAACATACACTAGAAAGAGAAAATATTTTATCTTCCTTATCTTTCATCAGTGGCCAGCACCTCTACTTTTGTGTGCTATACTTTTTTTTCTACGTAAAAACAAACATACACTACTCATAAGATTAACAACATAAACAAAACGCAGTCTCAACCATGTTTCTTGAAAGTCATACTGAATTATTATTTCCTAGAAATTTATGGTGTACAAACAGATGAGCACATTGGCTAGAAGCAATGTGAGCTGCAAGAGAGCAACATGGAGGAGATGTTGACTGTGGACCTCTTCCAAAGCACATACACACACACCCATTCGGCTCACAACACACACACACACACACACACACACACACACACACACACACACACACACACACACACACTCACAACCCGCGAGATTGACCGCTATTTTCAAGAATGTGATTGCAACATACTTTATATAATTTGTTGCAACCTTGGGGCAGTTTCAAGAGATGTTTTCAGGAGATTTTTTTGGCTTTATATCTCATATTTTTGTTCTATGGTAGTTAACATTCATTAAACATGATGAGGAGATGATTAACAGAAAGGTTGTAGCATTTGTCTGAACAAACAAAAAAACGACAATTTCTTTGACTTTGATCCTAAGGGACACGATATGACTAGATAACATACTTTTTTTGTCATCTATCATCTGTCAATGCTTTTCTTTACTGTTATTGTTTGGTCAGTGTTTTCTTAAGATTACACCTCCTTTATTAAAAAAATGCAAAGACAGGGGTGTGGTCTGTGCTGTCTTTTCCAAGAAACACAAAGTTTTGACATACAGTCCTATTTAAATAAAACATACCATTAACGTGTTTATCTACAGTATTGGCTGAGTACCAATTACCCACCCCTCTATGAACTATACAGTAATAAAACCCATGAAGATGATGATAGTCAGTTTCAAAGGAGTTCACTGTGTTATGTTGAGGAAGGGGGAGGTGCTGTTAAACGACCTGACTTGGATCCACAGGATGGGGCAATCTGGCCATTGGGGCAGGTGCACATGTTGGGTCTGGAGCAAAAACCATCTCCACATGACATCCGGCAGATCGCTGCAAAGAAGAACATGAAACTCCTTCAAACAACATAAAAACCTCACATATAAGGTGCAAGATTAAATATCTCTCCTATTCTCACTTGGAGCCAGGAATTGTCTTGATTGTGCATGAGAGAAAATTCATGTTATGTATCTACTGTGTGTCACCCTGTCTGTGGCAGGTTTTGAATATCAGGTTAGAATTTCATATGGTGCAGCTTAGGTCATGATCTAAACCTCATACTGAACCCTCATCTATAATATTTCATAATCTCAAACAGACCGCAGTCCAAATATGGCCAAATTTTGCTTTTAACCCTCATCATGGTTAAGTTATAGGAGCCCATTGGCAACAGCACCAAGCTATTTTCTTTTGTGAGTTGCCATAAATGTGTACCAGTGTGTGTTCAGTTGGTGCTGGCGGTTTTCGCTCAATTGTTCCCTTTCCCACAGACTATTGTTGGCATGGGCCCCTGCCCCCAGCTCCCATCAGGTAGAGTCCAGCCACTGACCCCTACTCCCTGAACCCCACTGCTAAACAATGTCATTAGAGCTGTGACAGGCATCCTGCCAGGTGACCAGCCAGACTGCAATCATACAACTCTATGGCCTCTTAGACCTTCCTGTCTACTGAGGGGGAGAGATAGAGAAAGGGGTACAGGAGAAAGAGAGCAGAAACTAGAAAAAGAAACCGCTGCCAGAATGCCAGTGTAACTGTACCAGATTAAAGACCAATTTCCACTTTGTTTCAGCCATGTCTTCTGTTCATCAAAAACACTAAACCAAAACTAAATTACAGTGGAC
>JANJYP010033252.1:0-22156 GCA_024605115.1 Rastrelliger brachysoma
GACATGTACGCGTCCTGTGATTGGATAGAGGCGCTATGCAGAGCTACACCTGGATTGTTAGCAGAAAAATCTACTTGCTTTTATAATCCACAATGGACTCACAGCTCAGCAAACAGGTGAAGCTATTTTATTCATTTTAGATATAAAGTTATAAATGATAGCTGCAGGAATCATTCAAACCGTGGATCACCATTTGTCTTTAACCCAGTAACTGTGAATTATATCACTCTGAAGTTTATATTTATTGAAAAAACATAGATTTAATCATATCTAAAATTCATAACATGTATTTACCCAGTGAAACTCNAAGCTCAGAAGTTTATATTTATTGAAAAAACATAGATTTAATCATATCTAAAATTCAAAACATGTATTTACCCAGTGAAACTCTGTTTCAATCCACATTTTTGGTGTTTTGTCTTTCTAAAACAACTTAAACCCACTCGCAAAAGCAGACAGTCTGCGACTCTGCTGCGACTGCGGCTGATATGTGTTTTTCCACAGTTGTATTAGTAATTTTCACCTCCAAATGTCTGTTCATAAAAACTATTCGAATATATAATATTCCAATTTAGAACTAAAAAAAAGAACTAACACAAATAAAATACTGTTCAATTAAATACTTATAATGTATTTTTACAAGTCCCACGGAGCAGCAGTATAACTTTGAATGAGCAGCTCCACAGCCACGGGTTACCAACCCCTGAGTAGAACATCACTGAAGGCCTAAGTGTGAAGTGCACGGCCCACCACTGTAGTATACATCGGGGTTGTCAAAGTCCTTTTAGTTGAAGGGCTATATGCAGCCCAATTAGATCTCAAGAGAGTTGGACCAGTAAAATCATTACACAATAACATATAAATCAGATATAATACATGTCAGAACTTTATTATAATGGATCATTTAAGGGTTAAATGTGTCCAAACTCACCAAGGAAAATTTTGTTCTTCTGAATCACAAATCAGTTCAATTATTTACAGTTATCTAGTGGTGCATTTTATTAATAAATTGGAATTAGGCCTACTTTTCTATAAGTTTTCATACTTCACAAAGTTATTCAGTTGGCCAGATTGGACTGCTTGTTGGGCCGATTCTGGCCCGCGGCCCTTATGTTTGACACGCCTGCATGGTATACATTCCCATGCATGCAGTCAAGGATGTATGGAGGTGATGGCCAGCTTGCACTCATTTTTATTTGCAACTAATCAGCTTTTTATGGGCTGGCATTAATCACACTGATGTTAATCATTCATAAGTGTCATGGTAATTGCACTATGTAAATTGTATAAGAATTTAATTTCTGCTGTCTGCCCGGTATAAGGACAAGATAGATTGCTGTGAAACGCTAGTGTGAAGTGACCTTAATGCTGAGCAGCATCCAGCTGCCTCCCCGCTGGAGCAGAGGGATGTTTCCTCCTCAGTGTGCTGTGCTGTAAGAGAGGGGCTGTTCCCTCACAGACCCGAGCTCAGTCCGTCTAGAGCAGGGGCATGGGGATGAGCGCCGGGGACTAGGCTGCAACTGCAACGACGCATTTCACAGGTAAAAGTGTGGCTCCAGGTCGACGGATAAACCAGCGGTTTTTTTTTTAAAAAAAAAAACTTCTTGCTTTTCTTGGTGTTCTGTTTTTTTCTTCTTCCTCACATTTCACGACACATGCGGTGGTGGGCTGTGGGGGCGAGGAGCTGCTGTGTGGAGCAGACAGAGGCTCAGAGAGAGAGAGAGAGAGAGAGAGAGAGAGAGAGAGAGAGAGAGAGAGAGTCGCATCTGCTCTGCGTTCAACATATCCAGCGGTCCCTCAACTTACAGCCAAAGCCCCAAGCCAGGCTACCTCGGCTCGGCTGTCTCCTGTCCGGCTGTCTCTACCTCCTCTGCCGGGATTATAGGATTTTTTTAGGACATTACTGTGGCGCTCTCGGGACGCGACACTACAAGGTGAAGGAGTAAGAAGGATGGCGGTCCTTGTGTGTGTTTTTGCTTTTAACTTGAAGCGTGTGTGTGTGTTGACGACTGCCACTATCTGTGCACGCGCTTCTATCAGCTGAAGGTTAAAGATTAGCCAGGCTAGCTCTAGCGCCTTTTTATGTGCGGTTGTCTTTGCTGTGGAAGAGAGGCCAAACTCCATCAGAATTACGCAGTTTTATATCTCCTAGCTTACGAGCAAATATTCATACCGAGTAGGAACAGTCATTTAGGGACCGAGACAAAATATTGGGGGCCATGGTTTGTGTTCGGTGGACATTTACAGTTACTCCCAGTAGTTATCCGCAATTATAACTTATAGAATTGTTGCCTTAATATTTCCACAGTGGTGTTTCACCCGCTGTGTGCCGCGGTGGAGGGGATAGTAAGCAGTGAATCCTTTAAAACTGAGCTGTCATTGAGACACAGGAGTGTATGGTGGGTCGTTCATATGCCGAATTCAACCGAGGACCTCTACGTTTTTCCTACAAGGTCTTTTAGTGTTGTTGATGTAGACTACACACATTCCTGCTTTAATTCAACTCAAAAACAGACAGATGTTGAATGGAATTTGGTGTGCCACAGTGTATTACGCGCATCTGGGCTAGGCTAGTGTGCTAGGGCAACAACCTGCAACAGAACCAAGCGGGGCGAACCTGTCAATCAATTTCATAACGACATGATGGCAACACACGGATCCAAGAATGTGTATAACATAGCGGTGTGATGCTTGTGTGTGTGTGATGATGATGATGATGTTCGGGATCGGCCAAACGGTAGTGATGGAAAAGGGCTGTGAATAGCTTTTGGCAAATGGTCCGCCAAGTTTAGGAGCTGCTTTGATGTTTGCATGTTGTCACTTTGTCACACCTGCAGCATGTTTGCATGATGATGGCTGCTGCTTGACCTCTCTTCTCCCCCACCCTCCCCCTCTTTTTTTTTTTTTTTTGTGCAGCCTCCTCCTGCACGCACTGCCTTACAGCTGACCTTGCATGAAAACACTGTCAGAGCAACTGTAAGGTTGCTTAAACAGGTTAAAAAAACCGATTATGTTTTATGTTGCTATACAAAGTGTGGAACTTAAAAGGTTTTTTTTTACAGCCTAGTTATATTTAATAGCCTTACAAGACTCCATGGATAAAACACACTGCTCTCTGCTTTGCTCTTTACTCATACCTTAAATAAATTATGTCACAGTGTATGCAACCGCTTAATGGCTTTAATTCGAGAAGGTCTTGCACATCAATTGTCACTGTCACTTAGAGACCTCTAGAGGCCACACTGTCACAGGCAAGATTTCACCTGATTGAGTTAAAGCATTATTATTTATTATTAATCATTTATTAGAAATTAGTGAAAATAAACAGAGTGCAGTCATCTCAAGTTCAAATGCAGGTGTAGTGTATCCTCTTTTATCCCGGTTTCTTATTTAGGCTGGTCTATTGTGGCCTGGGGTTTGATTATTTTAAGGAGTGTTGTTTATAGTATTTATGGTTTTTTTTTTGTTTTTGCCCAGGAGTGATCTTTTTTATTCTTTTATTCTTTCATAGCTCAGTGAGTGCACATTGAAAGCTGTTTGTAAATGTCAGTAAAAAAAGAAGTTTTCTAGACAACAGCAGCTGGCAGGTAAAAAAACAAAAAAGAGAAAATAATAAAAGCCAAAATAGTACAAAATGTAACCCAGACCAGCACCGGCTAACATGTGGTTTCACAAAAAAAAAAAAAAAAAAAAATGGAGGGGGTGGGACTAGCCGGTCAAAGNGTAGTATGTGAGAGAAACACAAGGCCCTGCTAGATGCCCCGAAGGGGGGTGAGGTGAGGTGTGGCGGGGGAGCGTATTAAGAAGGGAAGCAGCTCATTAATTCTTTCCAGCAGTGGAGGAAAGGGTTGGTCAGCGAATCAGGTGGGGGGCCCTTTCCATGGTTATACAAAATGAGTCACACCAGTTCTAACTTTCAGGAGCGCCTGCGATAAGTCAAGGGTTAGGTTAACTTCCCTGGTTTTAATGGCAGTCTAGTATCCTGTGGCTAAACCTTCCCTTTTAACTCCTTATGTGAACGCTTGAGTTGTTGTAGAAGCATTGACAGATAGACCTCCTCTTTCTGTCCACTCTTGTCTGTCTTCAGTGTAATTCCTAGGCCTAAGTGCATCAAGAAAATGAGTTTTTCCTCTATTGGCTAGCCGTAGCCTGAGCCTTTTTGAAAGTCATCTGATGTTTGCCCGGCTACAGGGATCCCCTCGGAGGACCTGCCTGATGTCACATGTGATGTCAGATGCAGAGGTGACGCAGGCGAGGCAGGAGGAGACTGGTGGTGGATGAAGCCAGCCAGAAACGTGTGAAAGCCACCGACATCTGCCAGCGTTGCCTCTCAGAGAGAAAAAAAAAAAGGGGGGGGGGGGGGGGGGNAAATGGAAGTGAACGTTTTGGTGGCGACGGTGCATATTCTTCAATCCTGACTGTGGGACGCCGGCCGACGGATGTCCATATGTTTGGCAGATGGATCGAGCTTTGGCTTGCTTTTTGTGATTCCTGTGTGTGTGTGTGTGTGTGTGTGTGTGTGTGTCAGGTTTTTTTCTTTTTTTTTTTAATGCCAGTGCGGCGATTAAGCCCTTGAGATAACCCTGACCGTGCATTTCCACATGTTTACATAGCACTTTTCCACATTCATCAGGCCGTCAATCATGACACTTTAACTACATCGTGGGGGCGAAGAAGCCTTTTCATCCCACCTGTGATCTACTTCACAGTCATCCCCCCTTAACACAACTCTCATGTGCTCGCTCACACTTTATCAATGAGGCGTTGTCTCTCAGATTTTGTCGGAAACGTCGAGCTTAGCCGTCTGTTTATTTATCACCTTTCCCTTTATGATACCGAGCGAGATGCACGCAGAGTCCACATCTGATTAGCGGAAAGCCAAGAGCGTGCTAACCCTTTGATCACTGTGTTTCTGGCTGATAAACCATGCCACTGTCATCTCTAGCAAAGACCCCGGACCTTGACAGACACTAATTACCATGAAGCTAGTTTGGCAGGCTCAGAAACAGCATGGGTTGGAGGGAGGAATAGCTCGGCGCAGGTGAAGCTTACTGTGCGTAGCAGAACAGAGCCTCAGTGGATTAGCGTTGCCTAATAACCTCGCCTTTATGATTTATATAATTTTTTTTTCTCCCTCATACTCAACGATTGTTTTCTAAACCTTCACCCTCCTGAATCCCTCATCCTCCACATATACACAGTACGCGTCGGATGCAGGATGCATTCAGTCGAAGAAAATCTTATGACGTCAAATCGTTGAACTGAACTGAGTTAAGCCGACTATACAATAGAAAATGAGTCCATTGATATAATTACCCTCGCATCATCATCAGTGTTATCGGTTGCAGAAGCAGTGCATTAATGAGCTATTAGCCGTACAGTTTTTCTTTTTTTATACGTAAGCCATTTGTTAAAGAAAAATAGTGATGGTGGAGGACACTTTTTTTTTTGTTTTTGGCTGGACTACTTTTTGACATTCTGAAATGAATTAAGACCAGACTGTAATGTTACAGAATGTGATGTGTTGGAATATAGAGGAATAAAAACAACCCCCCCCACACCCTTCCCCTCCCTTCTCTTCTCCCCCCCCACATCCATCCTGCCTTTGATTTCACTGCCAGTGGAGTCTGACTGTAATAGGTTTTAGACTGAAGCAATACAGCGGGAATATCTCAGCAACCCACATGCTATTGTCTGTGAGCTGCCATTCACAAAAGCAAAACAACTGTTGCCATGGAATATGCTCAACAAAATAATGTAAGTGGGTGTTTTGTCTTTTTTTTTTTTGGCTAAACCTTTCCGTATGAGGTAATTGACTCACAATGCGAGGGCCCTGCCTGCCTGTTGCTGCCGCTGCTCTCTCCACCAGGAGGGCGTGGATGTTTGAGAAAAGCACATGGGTTGCAATGTGGTGATGTGCTGCTCTGTTTTGTATTGGACAGGGAGACGTTATAGTTATTACCCAACATTTAAACACATGCTGTTCTTTTTTTTCAGTTTACAAACCTGTTCCAGAGATTTTCAGCTCTCAGTTTTCATTGTTGCAAGAGGTTATAATTGGCCTAAATGTGTAGTTGCATGGCTGCTGGGCCCAGTGGGGTTTTTTTTGTGATGTATGGTGAGTGTCCAAAGGGCAAATTTCAACTCCCCAGATAATATGCTCACACTTGATGTTGCTGAGTTACTGTCTACCTGAAATGGAGAACGCTGTGCTTTCTAGAGGTCAGCGCGGGTAAAATATAGCCCAAGGGCCGCTGCACTGTTTATTCCCCCGGCCTCAGCCAAACACAGGCCTCCGACTTGTTTCCCCGGGACAAACAGGAGCCCACAGAGAGGCTGATTGGAAACACTTGCGACACCGTCGGCTCTCCTCTGTCCCCACAGCGACGCACTTCCTCAGGAAGAGACGGCCCCTCCGCTGGACACAGTGATGTCACATAGATAAACAGTCTGCGGAGTGCTGCTGTTTGCCGAATGTGATGGGCTGTCATCCCTGAGAAGCCCCTGTGCATGCACAGTCCTAACAGATGCAGGCCAGAGACTAGCCAAGTACACACCCACCCGGGTCAGTTGTTATAGATCCAAGGAGACTGGGAACAATGTGGTGGAGAGGTGCGGCTCTTGTGGAATATTTTAAGAAGCGGGCTTATCCTCTTTTTGGTTCCAGTCACTGGTGTATGAGATTTCTTTTGTTGTGGAGCCTTTATGCTGGAGCTGGTTAAATCCAGATTTGTTTGTAGTTTTTAATTTTTTGGAGGGATGTGCTATTTTAACACATCTGTGCCTCCTTCAGGGCAACATAAAGCATCATCACTCAATTTGTTTTGACCGGTCTGCAGAAAGTCTTTATACCTTCTTTCAAAGACCTGTCACTGCTGCTCGATACCTTTAAAGTTGATTCAAGTAGTCTAAATTATCCATGTCAGGCCATGCAATGTGGACTATTTACCAACACCCTCTAACACTGCAGTTCTGTCCTCCCCGAGGCCCTGATCTAGGTCTCTGTCCTGCATTGTCTGCCATCCCTGCTGTCCCTCTGCTTCCCATCCTCCCCACCTCCCCACCATGCCCTCATCTCAGCTGGGCCATGAATAAGGAGCTGACACCAAACTGTCAACCTGCAGGCTGTCATGCCCCTGCAGCCTGCCGCCGGTGTAGCCACCAGTGAGGGCTACACACACACAAACACACACACACACACACACACACACACACACACACACAGCTAAAAATGCTCGTATCTGTTTTTAATAAACAAGCTGCGGCCGCAACAGAAGTTCACTTGACCTCAAAAAGGAGTTTTCTCGCATCTTTCCCTGTGTAGTATATGTAAATGAAGTTACAGTAGTAGTGTACAGTGACTAATGAGAGAAAACGAGGCTGGTGCGAGGGTCGTCTGCAGGGAGATGCCAGACCTCATGTGGTTCTATTCAAGTTTTTTTTTATTTTTAGCTTACTTAGCAGCATATGTTATCCATAAACTATATCATTAATTTCTCTCTTTGAGCGAGCTGTGTCATTAAAAAATACAGCCGAACTGCACTTTTTTTTTTTTTTGTATTTTTTCCACTGTTGCCAAATTCGAGAGCCTGTAATGCCAGTCTTTTTCACACAAGAAGGCATTGTAGCGAAACACAATGTTGTTGTGTTTTCGGGGATGAAAGCCGACCATTGTTGCCTAGTGTTGCTTGAATCTGAGGTTTTATTTGATATAAAATGGGTAATTCCATTGCGTAACAGCATTAGCGGTATTTAAACGGAGCTTGTCATGGGAAAGAAGGAGTGGGGGGTTGGGTAGGGAGGGGACTATATGAGGGCAGGTCACTTTACAGGAGGAAATCCTCACTTTCGCTGATGACGGTGATAATCCTCATTAGCGATGACACCAAAAGCAATTGCCTGAGATTAAGGATTTAGCTAGATTAGATAGCATATGGATGTGCGGTTAAGGTTTATATGTAAATATTATAACAAAAGTGAATTATCATACTAATGCACACGACCCTTGAGGCTAACTTGATTAAGCTTGTGCCTTTTTGTTTTTGAAGTATAGGCTTCATCTGCAGGAAGGAAAGGGTGCTGATACCAATCTGTCTGTGATCTCAGAGGCTGACGTGCAGTTCATACACCATCTGACCTTTGGGAGACTTGGTGTTGTTTTCTAATGTCAATCACAGAAGAACAAAAGCTTTAAGTTTAGGGAGGAATTTTTGTTCATCACTTAAGTTTAGGTAAATAGTCTGCAATGACAAATAGCCACAGATATGACCATTTTATATCCATTTTGCAGACATATATTTCCCAAGATGTGACTTATTGAACAGAGCAACTGGCCTGTTGCCCAGCACAAGTTCAAGTCAAGTTCGTGAAATAACAATCAGTGAAAGATTGCATGTGTCTCTTGTCCGCATGCTCTCCTGGAACGCAAATGCGGCAATTGTTTTTCCGAGCCGACATTGTTCGCTGGAACCTCCCGAGCAAACTCTCGATCCCAACCTCTCCTCGAGGAGATTACTCAAAACGCAAATGGAAAGAGTTAAACTCAACAAAAGTATTAACTGGGTAAGCGCCAAGAGTCAATCCTCCAAAACTAACAGGTTTAAGGTTTTAAATGAAAAAGATAATCGTATTAGAGAGCCAGACATACAAAGAGAGAGGCATTTCACGGTCTTGGATCCTGTTAATCACCTAGTAGGCTATCCTAGGGTTCAGGTACAAGAGGGGAGGGTGGAGAATATTGAGAGTGTAGTGACGCTACCCTCTGAGTCAGGACTCCTTTTATAGATAGATTTTTTTTTTTTGCATCTCTACGGGGCTATCATGGCTAAACAAATGCCAAGAAACAAAACAAATACTAATCTGTTTGCAGCTGAATACATTTCAGTGCGGCTGCATCAGGCTCCAATTTGGCTCTGCCATTAAACAATCACGGTGTGATTGGCTTTTAAACTGTCTGAACAGCATTTGATTCTGGCACCGGGTTTCATACTGCTGCTCCTGAATGCCATTTCTTATTAAGGACAGCCAGGTTGTTGGCAGTCTGTTCCACTGGAGTCTATTGAATGAGTGGGCTGCAGCAGCATCTGTGCTGTTGACAGGGGCAGCAAGCATGACTTCATCAAGGGCATAACCACATGCACACTAGGTATCATCAGTTCAATTCCTCAAATACTCTTAGTCATTTTGGACAGAAAGATGTCATTTTCCCTTTTACAGCTGTGTAGATTATTAGGGCTTACCCATATTTATTGCAATGTCCCTTTGTTTTTATTACGTTCCTTGACAGCTATGAAACACTATAACAGCGACTTCAAGCTGGGTATAAACCTTTAAAAATAAGTGTTCAGTTTGGCTTAGTTTGCTTGTTAATTTCCCAATATATCAGTTATTATTTCCTCTATAAAATGTTATAAAATACTGAAAATGTATCACAGTTTCCCAGAGCCCAAGATAATGATCCCACAATACTTGTTTTGTCTAACCAACAGTCTAAAAGCCATTTATATTCAATTAGTAACAATAAAAAAAACCCTATCAAATTTAAGCTAGACAATAATGCTTGGCCTTCTTTCTTAAAGTGCTTCATCAGTAAATCAACTATCAAAATAGCTGAAATAGATTAAAGTTCTTTTGATTCATTTCAGCTCCACAGACCATAAAGAGGATTTGGAGCATGTTGAATCAAATCATTGTCTTTCATTTCCTGCCTAAATATCTCAATACAGATACTGGAATGATACAACAGCAACAGCCTAAAACATCAGAACAAGTGAATAATGCATTAGATGACAGAACATGGAACTTAAAATTCTTTCTTTCTCTCTGTGTTCACCATCTCCAAAGTGTAGAGAGAGAGAGAGAGCTGGCTAGTCTGAAAAGAGGTCGCAGCTTTGTGAGGGAAACAAGAATCAGAATGAAATGATTAAAAAAAGAAGATAAAAAAACATTCTCCCATAGCTCTGTGAGTTTCCTTTGGATTCCAGCGACACAGAGCCATGGCGAGATTACGTAACCTTATTTTTCATTAATAGCCCAGTGCTCGTAGTAGAAAAAAACTTAACAGCATGTTAACCACGATTTTATTGAGCATAAAAATAATAAACATAAATGTCATTAACTGAAAGTCTAGCACTTAATTATGATAAAGGTCAAACCCAGTGCACGGAAGTAGACTGAACAATGATGACTCAATCAATACACCTCCTCTATTGAGTTCATTTTCTAGTAATAGAAACAAGTATTGACAAAAATGTGCATGCCGTGATTCATGATCGCTATTACCAGCACTCACTGAGGTTAAATTGATCATTTATTACTGCTGTTGTTGATCCACATACCTGTTAACACCTGATTTTTAGCAGCTTGCAAGTCATGTTAGCAAAGTGAAAGGTGTCTGGTTGAACAGGACGGCATGCCTCTCCGCAAGATGCTTTGTTAGGCCTGGTTTTTAGCAGATTGCAAGGTACAATAAAGTTAATGTTAGCAATGCAAAAGTTGTGTTTCCATTTAGAGATGTTTACCACATTTGTTGTACATTAGCTAAACAGCTAAAACCAGATTAAACAGTTATCATCGCCTTTAATTGCCTCATGCCTGAATGAATCACTGGTTTGATTTATATTGGAGCATGTTATTATATCTATTAGGCTCACTAACCTGTTGCTTGAACGGGATGGCATGTCTCTCTGCAAGATGCTTTGTTAAATCAGAAGCACCTGCTCCCCCAATCTGCACAGGGTTAAAACATATTTTACAGACAGGCTTTGAGGCATGGTGGTTGTCCGTCAGTTTACCCCGACTGTCAGCTATGTAAGCAAAATAATGCCATGTTTCACTCTGTGTGTCTACAAACTGTGGAGCCCTTGTACTTGCAGCCATGTGTTTGGGTCTGTCATCATGAAAGCTGCAGCGTGTATCTGAGAGAAAAAGAAAAACGTTCGGCACGCCCACCATGCCTGCAGGGCGTGGAAGCAGAGCGCTTCACATGCACGCTTCCCCGCTGTTGCATGTCGATGCAACTCATAAGAAATACAGCTCTTATTACAACACTGTCATTCTTAAAGTACTAGTACTTAGGAAATGAGGTATAGCATCATTTTTAATAGCAGGGTGTTGTGATACCTTTTTAGTATCTAGTATACTGTGGAACACTAACTTTCTGTATTGATTTCAGTCATATACATTTCTGGAATATTCAGAAATTAACTTAGTATTTTTAGAATACCCAGACTCTAATCCGACACAGATTTTTTTTTTAGGACACATGACTGAGAAATGTCCTCCTTCCAGACTATAACCAGATACTTCTGAGATGAAGAAAAAAAGGAGAGGGAGGATGAGGAGGTAAGCACAGAGAAATACAATCCCCCTGTTGCCTCATTGATGCAAAACATGAGCACTGGTTGGGCTGCTAACAGCTACCTTGCAGCCACCGTATGGAAGTCTAGTGGGATTCACTGTAAACAGTGTGACATTTTGTGGTTTCACTGCACAACTAGCAGCCTCCTGAAACTCCTGTCACCATTGATGATCATGCAATGTTGGGTTCGTTTTGAGCACGTCGGTTCAACCCCTCCCTTGTCTACCATGGTTCTGTACGTGGACGGGTCGGTGTCTGCGTTTTCTGAGTGAGATGGAAAGAGAGTTGTTGCTAGGAGGACTGGAGAAGAGATGAGGGAGAGAAAGGCAGCTAGGAAGGCGGGTGATCTTGTTTTTTGTCGTGGCGGCTCACAATTTGGGTTTGCGGGGTTCTCTCTCTCTCTTTTTTTTTTTTTTGTCCCAAGCGCTCAACTGTCCATATGAGTTGGAAATCCTTGACAGAATGTGGACACGGGTAGCAGGGATAATGGTTTTACCGTCACCTTCTCTCTATGTCTCCTTTCTTGTCTCTTCATGTCGTCCCCCTCTTTCTGTTTTTTTTCTCAGTGATGGCCTCAGCTGCGCAGCTGTGCCGGTGATCCTGCTGCTGCACGTAGAGGAAGAAGCAGAGACGCCTTGACAACCGACCTACCTTCCTCTCTCTCTCAAAAAAAAAAAAAAAAAGGAAAAAAAGAAAACACACCAGCATTAACAAATGCGACCATGTACAGCGTGGAGGACCTCCTCATCTCTCATGGATACAAGCTGCCCAAGCATACCACCCCTTCTTCCACCCCGACCCCTACCCCGGCCCCCACATCTTCATCCCACCAGGCTTCCTCATCCTCACCACCGTCTTACAGCAAACATCATGAAATCCTGGAGAACAGGCCAGGCCCCAGGACAGTGAACGGCTATGAAAGAGGGTTCGCGGCACCCTACGGGAACAGCGGCGGAACCAGGCAGCCTCAAGCATACGCCAGCAGCTGTCCCAGCAACAGCAACGAACCCAGGGACAGGAGCCAGTCCAGGCGGGAGGGTGAGAGCCGGGGCCAGATAGACACCCACTCCTTGGGAGAGTCGCTGACCTCAGACAGCGGGTAAGATATAGTCTGCACTGCACCTTGAGACTACTGTCTGGCACATCCTTTTGCATGCCATCAACCATGCTGATCAGGTTGTCATCAACCCCCACTGAATAACGGCACAGTGCCATTCATCGCTGTGGCACCTTGATGGAGCAGATTCACCAAGTTTAATAGCTAATCAAGTTTTTGCATGGGGATTTTGCATCATATCTTAAATGGAACTGCCTCACACTGTCTCTCGGTCCCTCCCGCCGCCTCCTCTTTCGCATCTCTCTCTCTCCCCTCGCATGTCCCTTCCTCTCATTTCATCTCTATTCCCCTCTCTCCTCCTCTTCCCAATCAAGTCTCGGGGAGGGGAGGAGGGATAATGTGTGCTGGAGTCTTAATCTTCCACACGGGACCTTGCAGTTGTAATCAAAACAGCTTTTGGGCAAACCTATGTGTCCCTATTCGAGCATGCCCAGTCTCACACAGACACAGGTTGCCAGGTTTGTCAGAATACTCCCCTCCAGATACTACCCACCAAAACATGACCTACATGCCCAGCCATCTTCCACTGTTTCACAAGCATTATACCTAATATATAATTCATACCTCATCAATAATACAAGGCTTTATATAGGGTTTATTTGAATATGTATATGGAGGGAAGGCTATATTTAGCTTAGTCTGGAGTTATGCAATTGAAGCCCTCTTGGGTAAGGGCTGTTGGAACGTTTGATAGCTCCACAGATATCGCCCGGCTGCAGCCAATCTGTTTTCTCCTGAAAACAGTGTTGTTTAGTTTGCATATTTGCACCAGTTCTGGGGGTTAGTGTGCTGTAACTGAGACAAAGTCAATACAGCTGTTCCCATGTCCACACAATTAGACAGGCTTGTCAGATTTTTTTTCCTCTTTTTCCTTACATTTTGTTTGGCTGACTTTCCCTTTTTTCACTAATCCCTTTTTGCCACCAGCCAGTGACAGAGCATCTGAAAATAGTCAAATGACCTTGAATAAAGTCAGTGGGTGTGTTAGTGGGTTTTTTTTCAATTCCTGGTTTTATTTTTGAGAGGAGTAATCCGCATATTCATGTCACTGCTCAGCCAGTACTATCGGAGCACTCTATTGGGAATGTGGGAATAGCTAAGACATATGTTCTGCGATTTCAGTCTGTTGTTTGTTCATCCTTCTTTTTTTTTACCCTCATCCAAATCCGTTTTGCCTGGCAGCTTTAGTTTAGATAAGGAACAGGCCTATCTTGGCACTCCCATTAGGCAGTGCTACTTAGACCCAATTAGACTAATGATGGTAACTCATCTTACATGAGATGTCCTCAAATTCAGCAGATTGACATGGCTGCTCTCCCCCCATTTTCCCCCAGCAAACATCTCTGTCCAGTGATGATCATGGATGGAAATGTCAAGGACGCTCAGTGGCCTCAGCCTCGAGGGGCCGTACACATGTGCACGCGTCTTGTTTACGTTGTCAGTTAGTCATTCCACAAATAGCTTGAATTCAGCATCTATCTGAGACACCACTGCGCCTTGTTGTAGCCCATCAGGTCGGCCATCAAACACTCTCTCAAGGATATAATAGGAGCTTTTCTTACTCTGGCGCACTGAGAGGCATCTCATTTCCTCACATTAGGAGCTAAGGGACAGTGCAATGGAGAGATTGTCAATGATATGTCCTCTAAATTGTTGATCTGTCTTGGAGGACATCTGGGACTAACAGCCATAGTGTGTCATTGTGTAATGTGTTCATTATACCCCATAGAAAATCTCAATTACCAGACACAGCACTGCTACTCATGGTCATCTGTCTCCATCTAGTGGGTGATTAATTCACATTGTAGACTTGTTTGGCCTCTTTTCCTTTCAGTGCTATTTAATTGTGGATATTTAATGGTTCTGAATAGCTGTATGTCAATGTTTTGTTTATTAGATTGCTTTGATATGCTTGAATTTTTTCTTGTGTGTAACTCTTAGCCCTGCTAAGACCTTCAGAAAGCTGGGAAAGTTTGGGGCTTCAAATGTTGTTTAACTATCTGACAATAACTTTCTTGAGGCATACTGACACCTTGTGTATGTTTCCTTGAAGGTTCTGTGATGGCAGCAGAGGTCCGCAGTCACAGTCCAAGGATGTGTCCTACTGGAGAAGGAGAGGCCAGGACTTCACTGTGCTGTTGGACTACGCTGACCTCAGAGAGTCCCACGGAGCAGGGCAGGGGGGTTACAACAGGCCAGAGGGACCTCAGCAAGCCAGAGGCCAAGAGGTGCCTGCAGAGGAGCGCCAGAGGGCAGCCCAGGAGAGGCAACGCTGGGCAGCCCAGGCACAGGCCCATTCTCAGGCTCAAGCCCAGGTCCAGGCGCAGGCTCAGGCTCGCTCGAGAGAGAGGGAAGCAGCTCTCCATCAGTGGAGGATGGCGACGGAGAGGAAGTGCCAGAGCCTGGGGACAGATGAGTGGCGACCAGCCGTGAGCTTTGGCCGCCAGCTGTCCCAGAGTGAGGGTGAGCGTTGGGCACAGGAGCAGCAGCGGCTCCATGCCAGGACACCAGAGGGCATGGTAGTTCACCCCAGGACCAAAGCCAAATCCCAGTCCCTGCCCAGGATGCTGCAGCCTGAGAGCCTGCAATATGTGGATATAGCCTCATCTGGTCAGGAACTGTACAGGCGGGTCAATGGCCACCCACTGTCACACCACAACTTTTACAGGGCAACCCGCTGGCCGGAGAATGGGAGGCCAGCCAGCGCCAACCAACTCTTAATGACACCAAAGCCCCGCTTCACCCGACCCCCTAGACCTCCCTCCTATGAGATGCACCAGCAGATCAGGGGAAGCTGTGAGGTGTTGTCTGGGAGAGACTCAGTTATTTCCCAGGCCAGGGATAGAACACCACTTCCCTTATCAAGGACAGGTGATGCCCAATTGGACTATTTTGCACAGGACTCTGGACCTCCAGGATACATACCTCCCCCATCATATAAGAGAGCCCCAATGATGGGAGGTGGGCGCCGGGGATATGGTGAAATTGCTGTTGACTACAGGTAAATTATTCTTTTTACAATACCAATGTTATGGGTAATTCAACATTGGCATAAGGTGTTTGTAATGTTTATTGGTATTTGGCTTGAATCTTTAATGTTTGACAGCTGCCTTTATTTAAAAGAGAGAGTAGTTTGGTTGTTAGTTTATTGTCTTTAATCAATGTATTCAGGAGTAAACAAAGGCTGATTTTTAATGAAGCAAATATAATGTTGACATACACCAAACTTTTCAAGAAATCTTTAGCGGAAATTATTATGAGAATTGTGTTTTGCTGTACGAAAATTCACTTATTGTACATATCCAGGGATGGTCCTTATGTCATGTATACATTAAAATGTCATTAAAATGACCCGAGCCAGATCCAGGTGCATCTCCTCAAGTAGGTTTTATGTTATGTATTGATTATGGATATTTTCCAGTCTTTTTCTGTTCCCTAGTGTTTGTTCTATGGTTTCTGGTGAAATCTGCTTAGATATCATCATCATCATCATTCATAATGTAACTGTCCAGTACAATGAAGATATTCTTTATGTTGTAATCTAAAAATGGATTGCCATTTTGCTTTAGTCCACCTTTGTAAATTTAACTATAAATTCACCAAACACTGGAGGAGAGTAATATAATTAGGTTGGTCGGCATCACTGTATTTATTTTGTTAGCCTTTGCTCCCCTATTTTAATCCTATATAATATGTCTTTTAAGTCACTGCTGTGTAAATAAGGTACAATTGTGCTGTTCTACACTTAGGTACAGAGGGGACATATACCAGCAGATACAGGTGGCTCCAGATGGATCTCACTGGTTCACCAGGCATCCAGCAGGTTCCTGGCCTGATCCCCAGAGAGAGAGATGCATGTCCAGCCAAAAGCAGCTTTATCCTGTGTATACTACCCAGGAGCGCCCCGGTGGAGGAGTTCAGTATATCCCCTTTGATGACCCCCGCATCCGTCACATTTCCTCATCACTGGGTGGCAATTCTCTGACGGACGCTGACAAGATCCGCCACATCCACAACGAGCTTCCCAGCGTCACCGTGTCGGAGCCTGTATCCGACGACAGTGCCTTTTTGCCCCCGCCATTGGGGCCTTTCATCTCTGCCAAACTGGCAGATGATGCCAACCAGACGTCTTCTAGCGACTTCGACAATGACAATAACAGGTGGCACAGTAATTTGCACAAAGAAACTGTCGATAACTTCCCAGCAACTGACCAAAACTGCAACAACAGATATCCCAAAAACCAACGTCCTCCTCCATCGCCCTCTTCAGCTTTCCAAGCCCCATTAACAAGATCATCATCTCGCCAGGGGTCTAGCTCAGATCAGGTCTTTGCAGAAACTATCACTCAAGTAAAGAAAATTGTCCCAGAATCAGGGCCAGAAAACAACAGGAACACCAAGAGAAGAGTGAGTGAGACCATCTTCTGTCTTGTGTCTGTCCCCGTTCACACACCGACTAACATTAACAAAGACTCTGCATCAGATCAGAACAACAACGAGACAATACCGAGCCTGACTGTCACCAACACAGAAACTTTTGCTGTAGGCCTCAAAGAGACCCACAACGTACGAAGCAGGTCTGTGAATGAGATGCCCATCAAACCCCACTACTCTCACTTTCACACCAGCAGCACATCCTCCATGAGGAATTACAAGAGGGCTCCCCTAAGGAAGGAGATTATTGATGCCTGGGCACTTCAAGCCAGTGAAGACAAAGAGTTGTGCTATGCTGGGTCCTGGCCAGGAAACCAATATCGTAACCAGGAAACTCAGACTGGCTCACCTTTGACAGTAGTGAAAAGTCCAGAACCCCAGAGCCCTCCTGGAGTACAAGAACCTGTTCAGCCTGCCTCCGATACAACCACAGACAGTGGTATGAGGGTAGACAGTAACTCCTCTTATGGTTACCCCATGACTGGCCAGAAAAACCTTAATCTCTCCAGCAACAGCGCATTTTCTCGTCTCAGCCTCAGCCCAACACAACCACCACTGGTGCAACCCTTACAACACCCATCCTCCCCATTTAAGGACAGGGATCAGGGAGACATGCAGCCATCCTCTCCCAGGAAAAGCAATTCTACTCCCCCCGAAAGTGCAGAGCAAGTGGCCTTTGGTCAGTTCCTCTTAAAGCCAGTAAACCGACGACCCTGTGATGCCATTGGTGAACTGGAGAGCATTAATAAGGAGATGGAAGACACCATCAGCAAGAGACCTAATATGGGTCAATGCATGGATGATTTTGATGGAGTGAAGATGAAATCAGACCGGTTTATGTCAGGAGCACATTTCAATGCTGGTCCAGAGCCAGGCAGGGAAGCAATCAGTCTTCCACCCATGCACATGGAAAAACCCAACAACATTAAAGTAAGGTCAAAGTCTTTTGCTTCTACTGCTGATCTAGACTCTATGGTAATGAGAAGTGCTTTCTCTAGGCCACAAACCAATAACATACCATCAACAAATGAGTTGTCCATAATCCCCTGTCCAGGCCCTAGAGACAATGGCTTTCTGCCCTCACTGTCCCCACACAGCGAATCAAACCGGCTATATAGACAGGACATCCCAGTCCCTCAAGAGTCCTTGCTGAGAGATGTGGGATTAACAGTCTACACAGAGACTCCTGGTGGTCCTGGGGAGCCAATGCAGCGCTCACTGTCTGTCCCATCTCCATTTGATCACAAGGAGCTCAGTCAGTCAGTACAGCTCTCACGGGAGAGCAGGACAGCACTTATTAAAAATAATAGTAGCCCCGAGCACAATTCGAATCAAGAGCTCCAGGCTGAAGGGGGGACTGGGAAAAAGTCTCAATTCGATGACATACCGCAAATCAGGGGTGAGCTAAGTTTGGGCATCTGCAGGACCAGAAGTGAAAGCACCAGATCACCTAAGAGTGACGGTTCCCCACATGTCACGAGGTTGAGAAGGGAGGTTTCATTTGTGTTTGATGGTGATGACGGCAATGAGAGATACAGCATCTCTGAGCCTCTGACCTATAAGAACGAATCAACAATAGCAGACAAGCACCTGGAGAATTTATTGAATCAGGAGAAAGCCAATGCTCTACCTGCAGAGGACCTCAGCAACCTGTATGAGGTCAAATGCGCAAAGGGGATCCCTGAAAATGAGTCCATTGAGCAAAGGGCTGCTAGAATCCTGGGTATAGCGGTTCCAGTGGAGGCATTGGGCGTGGCCGACAAACAGCCAGAGGACAATGAGGATTATGTGGTTGCCAGTGTAACTGAGAATCTGCCAAGTCAAAGTGAAGAGAAACAGCAGGTGATACGAGAGTGTGAGCAAGTCAAACAGGACACCCTGATTTTCCAGGGAGCAGAGACAGAGGAGGTCGATGAGATAGTGTCAGGAGTGGACCATGAAGTGAAAGATGGCATACTAAAGCACAGCAACAGCCATGATGGTGAAGATAACCAAGATACTGAGACTCAGTCAGGAGTAGTACTGGATCTACCTGAGTTCCCACCCAGTAAGCTTCCCCTATCCCTGCCTGTCACCCCCGATGAAAAGCTAGCACTGAGCATGTGCATTACAGAAAAGAAGGCGCGTGGTGGAACATGCAAACTAATCGAATCCCTGCAAGATAAGCTAAATTCTTCTGCTTCTTCATCTTCTACATCTTTGGTAGGGTCAACCCCAGACAGAATGGCACGCTTCAAAGAGCTGGACTCCGTGTCCCGAATAAGACGCCTCAGCCTCAAAGGCTCAGAGTCCGAAGGAGAAGCCGATTCTGTAGAGAGAAACGTTGACAGAGAGGAGAACGAGGCTCAAGAAGAAACAAAGGGGGAGGTTGTTGAGAAACAAGAGGGCGAAGAGGACGAGGAAGCAGAAGAAGAAAACAGGAGGGAGGAGGAAAACCCAGACGAACATGAAAATGCACATGAAACACATGAGAAGATGGGAGATCCTGAAGAAGATTGTAAACTTAAAGAAGAGAATGAAGGGATATGCAAGGGAGAACAAAGACTAGAAGAGGAGACGGAAGATGTTAATGTTGACATTGCACTAGAGGTAGAACAGGAAAGCAATAGAGAAGTAGATGTTGAATTAAAAACAGAAGAGCCAGAAGAAGGTGTGGAGCTGGAAATTGTGGAAGACGACAAAAAAAAGCCTGTAGAGAAGGTGAGAGACGGACAGAACGGAGCAGAAGTTGGCAGAGGTGAACCAACGCAAGATGGCGAGGGAGAACACATACCCAAACCAAAGCAGCGCACCAGGCTCCAGAAGCCTCCTCTGCTTCCTAAACCTCGCAGTGTTCCCAAGAGAGAAATAACCCTACCACTCAGCGTCAGCACCACTGGGACCTGTGGCTCCTCAAATATGGAGGACGAGGAGATGCTCTCTGTCTCAGGTGAACCATTTTGTCTGTAGTAGGTACATTCTCGATTATGATTCGGTTGGAATTTTTTAACCACTAAAGGAAACGTTCGCTTTTGTGTAAGACGTTAAGGTTGATATTGGTTAAGTATGGAGCTGGAATCAATAATAGCTTGTAGTTCTTACATCTCTTTTTGTGTACAGATGAAACAAATAAGATGCAATGTATTGGTAGGCTTCTCCACTGCCTTTTAGTCTTTATTCAGATTTAAAGTACCACTGTAAGGGATTTAGCAGCTAGTGCTAGAATGCCACTATGTTGTGCACTCTGCAACTTCACGCTAGACTAACCAATTCTTCATCATCAGCTTCATACTTGCACAAAAATAAGATTAATACAAGTCTTCTCATCTTGCTCCAGGAAAGATGGCAAATAAATGCACCCCCCCAAAAAAACCAAAAAACATTTAACTATTCCTTTAATTTCCACACTTTTATGAGCAAAATAATGTCATTCTGACTTCTTTTCAATTGTGTTGTCTCTTCTTTTCTTTCCTCTCTTTTCTCATCAGACTCCTACGACCCCAGTCGAGTGGAGAGAGTGTAACCTCTGACTCTGCCTTCAACACTGTGGAAATCCTGTCTCTCGAGTTAACAGCTTTTTTCCCCAACAACAAAGGCTTTCATCTCATCTCATAGCTTAGTCAGCTGTGACCCGTCCAATATCGCTACACATTACTCCTCACAAAAAAACTCGACTGTCCTGGTGCTTGCGGGAGCTTTCTTTTTTTTTTTTTTTTACAGCCAAATAAAGGCGCCCCCGGTGCCAATTCTCCAGGCCTTCTCAACCTCGTCCTTCTATTCCGTCCACTCCTTAAAAAAAAAAAAAGTTTTATCTGCTCACAGCAAGCGGACTTCCTCCTTTTTGAAGTCGTCTTTATTTTGCTTTTCGGAAAAATGCATGTCATTATTCCCGTCTGCACTCGGGCTCCGTGCTGAGCTCCGGTGTTGAAACATGAATGTAAAAGTGCTTCTGCTCTTCAAACAAAAAGAAATGTAACAGAAAAAAAAAATAGAAAAGATGGCAACAGTATTGCATTACAATCAGTATTAACCTACACCAAATGTAAATAAGAAAGAGGTATAAGATTTTATTAAGAGTATTAAAAAAAATACAATTTAAGACATTTAATTGCTGAATAAATGTATATTTTCTTATCTATGTTAAGAAAAAGACTCGATTTTTGGAAGTGTAGTCTTTGGGTGTATTACTAATAATAAAACCCCCTGCTCTTTATTCTTATACTTGTGTGATATAGAATGTACTCAGAGAGCCCGGATTGCAATGAGAAAACACTGTGGTCCTTGAATAGTTTCACTCAAGAGCAATATAGTCGTCATACACAGGGCGTTGGTGACATGATTTGAGTAGTAAGTCTCCTTTTTTCGAGGAGCTGATCTCATTTAAATGTCTGCTTTAAAGCTCCTTCTTTTTTGGTACAAGTGTTAAGATTGGCACTGCTGAGATGATTGGCTTTATGTTACCGGCGAGCACCTGGTAATCTCTTCCAAGTATTCAGAGATTACACCCGGCGGGATTCATGTTCGCACCCTCCCAGTCATTCTCAGCATTAGCCATTGCAGCGTGTATCAAAAAAAAAAAAAAAAGTCTGATTTGAGTGTTGTTTTTTTTTTGTTAATCCTCATACTGTTCAAGAAGAAAAACTATATTTTGTGGCATTAACAGAAGTCTATATTTAACCGTGCGGTTTGCTTTGTTCACATCTTAGTTTAATGTGTGATATCAGAAGTGCTTCTTTTGCAGGAAGTGATAGATGTAGCTATATTGATCGCAGTGTGCCTTGTACACACTGTTTCCGTGGAGAATTTCATTTGTGTGTCATACATCCAATATCTAATTTAACTCATTTAAGCTGAACATCAGTAATTCTTTTTACTTTCATGAAAACATTTGAAGTTGTTTTGGCAATAATATTGAATATTAAGCTAAATGCGCTTAATATTATGATGCTACACAGAACTTTGCTTTTGGAATACTTACCACAGTATCTGAACATGTTCTGTAATTTAATGTTGACATATCAGTGCTTTATAAGTTGTGGGCATAACTGGCAATTGGTTTACACTCACTTTACTTATGGGGTAGCAATACAATAAATTTTAAAATCATACCAAACCAAACTTTATGCTATGCATTTGGACATCAACATTTACTGGGTTTAATACCAAATTCAAAGCTAAAACTGCAACTTCCGGTTTGCTTGTTTGACCCTTGTCACCTGCAAGACTTGTTGCTGTTGTCTGTTAAAGCCCTGTTTGATCCAGCCGTA
>JANJYP010033254.1:0-13266 GCA_024605115.1 Rastrelliger brachysoma
TTTTTGAAACAATGGCTCTTTGAATTCAGACAGATGGTAAGAAGATTTATGGAATGAGCAGGATTTGGTTTTTGTTGGTAGTCCTAATTCTGACTCCACAAGGTAGTTGAAGTTACAGTACCTCTTCTTAAAACAAATTAAATAGACGTATGTGATTTATTGGCTAAAGTTGTCCACTTCCTCATTCTCCACATTAAATGGTAAATGGACTCTACTTATATAATGCTCTTCTAGTCTTTTTAATCACTTAAAGCGCATTTACATCATATGTGATATTCACCCTTTCACACACATTCACACACTGATGACAGGGGCTACCATGCAGGGTGTCATCCTGCTCATCAGGTGGGAGCTAACAGTCACTCAGACATTCACACGTCGTTACCATGCCACAGCCATCGGGAGCAATTTGGGGTTAATTATCTTGCCCGAGGACACAGCAACATACAGAGAGGAGGAGCTGGGAATCAAATCATCCATCTTCCCATTGGTAGACGACTGGTCTAGCTCCTGATCATTTGGGTTGTGCCCATTGCCATCAGAGGCATATTAATGACATGTCAAGAAGAAGCAGCAGTGTTCTTATATTGCAAAGAAGATCTTGTTATCTTGTTAAGTGTAAGTTTGGTGTAAATGTAAGTGCAAATCCGATAGAGGGCAAGACAGAGCCACGTAGCTAAATTTTGCACAATTGTCATGTCTAAAGTGGTTCATTATACCACTTCACCCCACTTCTAGTCTATACAATATGTATTAACTTAAATGGTTTATCCTGTTTCCCTGTAATCTTTATGCTATGTTAGGGTTTGCGTCTATGTATCAGAAATTGATTAAACTTCTCCTCTAACTCTGGATAAAACAGCAGAAATATATGTCTAAAAATGTTCAAGTCCTGTTACAGCCTGCAAAGGAGAATTTACGACACTGGGTTTTATGCACTTGTATTTCACAACCATTAGGTTTTATCTTCTAACAACAGTGTACTCTCAAAAGTATGAATAATTTAACATTATTGAGAGTTTGAAAAACTGAGTCTATGAAATGATATTACTATTATTTTCTTTTAGATAGCTCTTCTGAGCACTATGAATGCTTCTAGGCAATTTACAACCAAACATAAAGTTTGCAAGTCATCATTCTGAATATTAGCATGCTGTTTTATTACAGAATTGCATTTTCTAACATAAACTTTGCTCTGTCACGTCAAACCAGGAAGAAGTCTGCCCGTCTGCAGTCTTGAGCTAATTCTTGAGAGTGAACCAGCCAAATATTTGAAATGTTATTATAAGTCTGCAAATTAGACTAAAACAAATCCCCATGAATAAAAAATAGAGCTGAATTTTAATTGGATTTGAGGAGATAGTTGAAATTAAGTGTAAATACATTACGCAGCATTTGTAATATTTGTAATTGTGTGCACATCTACGTACTTTTACATTTTTATATGTACACTGGTATAGTGAAATGTGCATTGTATCAGCTCAGCCCTATCCTTGTAAAGTGTTTGTTGTTGATTGATTGTTTTATACATTTTATGACTCACTGGGCTTATTGGGCCTTCAGTTCTCTCGTTTACTGGCCGCACATCAAAAAAATATCCAACTTTTTGGGTCAAACTAAAATACACATGCACACTTGTATTTCACATCAAATAACTGATGCAACTGGTGCAACAATTTTCACATCATTTCAACTATAATAGTCGGCACTTTATTTACTTTCTGGCTGGCAGTTTTGTTTAACAGGACATGAATAACACCCAGCAGGATACTTTAGTTTTTTTTTATCTGTGATTATAAACTCCACTTTGAATTTAAAGCTCCTTGTTGTAGTCTTGTTTCTGTGAAGGATAACTAAAGATAATAAATTATGACAGAGAACTTAAAATAATACACATTATGATATTGTTAACTTATTTTCAGCCATGTTTTCTTTGCTCGAGTTGCACAAAGTTTATGTTTGTTCCAGAACAAAGGTGTTTTATTTGATAGGAGCACATACCAACAATAATTACAAAAAACTGTTATTAATCAGTATCACAATTAAACCACTATAGATATGAAATATTCAGTTTGTGCTGTAAGGGTGTAAAACCAGAATGCACCATGTCCAATGTTAATTTTACGGAATGATGGTTTTTCATCTTTATTCTATGAAAAGAAAAGGGGCAGAATGAACGCAAGAAACAATGAATGTTATTTTTTGTATATTCCAAAATGCAATCAAAACAGCAACATAAACTAACAATGTGAATCAATTTAAAATTATCACTGCATAATACAATGTCCTGCTTTCTACAGAAAAGTTATTGAGCAGCCTTCAGTTACTTGCAAAATCACATTTGCCACCTCTGTAATTATGTGAGGTAGTTCATTTCGCTCCATTGCTCTGGCATATATAAAGAAAATTACTTATCCAAGTCTTAAATCTATAAAGTTTCAGGTCTATTAGTGCCAACATTGTGGCAGTAAAGTTTCCCCACCTTCTTAAAGTAGTCAAGAAAGTACATAGAGACTCATCCCTATATAAGCATACAAATTTTATGTTCCCTGACTGCCAGTGGAACCCACTGAGGCTTGAAGAAGCGACACCTGCTAAATGACTCTTACTGAATCATTCAACACTAGCTCAACTCCAATAGTGTTCTTTATGTTCTTTGAAGGTTTGGACTTTATTGTTGGCTCCATGCTATAAACGAATCACAGACAAAAAGACGACTAAAAAGTGGCTGCGGCTCAGGAGGTAGAGCAGGTCCTCCACTAATCAGACGGCCTGTGATTCAATCTTCAGCTCCTCCTGTTTACATCACTCTTGATGAGTATACTGATGACAGCTCCTGTCATCAGTATATGAATGAATGTGTTTGAATGGGTGGATGTTGGCATGTATTGTAAAGCATTTTAAGTGGTCAATAACACTAACAAGACGCTATATAAATTCAGTCCATTTAACAGACAGGGCAGTAGGCCAGTTGCTCAGACAATCCAATCCATTCATCATTTGATTTAGCTTTCCTGGCCAGGTATCTATTTCTAGCAATTTGTTTGCATAGAATCTTCAAAATCAAGCACAACCCTGTATACTAGTCATTGATAAAGGTTGACACAGTCAGTCCTGTCTGAGTAAAAGCCATTTAGTATTAGTATTTCATCCATCCCAGTCACTCTGACTGATTTATGCATCTGCTTGATGTCATTTACGGTCAACACTGACACTGTGTTAGCAGTTGTTAGTTGTGGCTTGGATCAGTTAGCTTGATGTTTAACATGCAGACTGAGGCAACATCTTGTTAGTCATATGAGTTTGTAATCTGTAAATCATTAAATATCAATTTAACCCCTCACTCTTTATTTAGTTTGCCTCTGTATGTATTTTTCCTGAATCCTCTATCAAATTATGCACAATTAGGATCACTGAATCCTAGCACACCACTCAAATACCACAGGGGCCAGTTTATAAATAGAACTTTTTCAATGACCTATGGGGGAAACAGCAAAACATTTTTTTAGAAAGGCTTTAAAGTGCACACTACTCTGCTTTGTTCTGTTTCAGTGCCCTGTTTTAGGAGCATTTATTTCAGTCGGTCAATTTACACCAGCTCAATACAGCAGCTGTGCAGTGTCACTATACTTGTTTGGTCTCTGGGACCATTTGGGGACATTCTCAATTTTACAAAGATGTTGATTGGCTCAGCTGTTTCTGCAGCCAGGGAAATATGAATCCTATGAGTCAAATTTAAGATAATGGTAGGTATTCAGAAGCCTTGAACCAGACTTGTAGTACATTCTTGTCTGATAATCAGGACTATATCTTGCTCATCATTTGGAATTTACTATATCATATCTTTGTCCTTTTGTGAGACAAAAATGCCATACAATTACATGACAAGACAGTTCACTCTAATTTTAGGATAGTGTCAATCCTGCATACTGCCATGGGAACACAATTACAGTAACAAGCTGACAAGTCTCTAGCAACCTCTATCCCCAATTTTGTTTGTGTTCTAACATGCAATTGTGTCTGAATACATGTTCCTTAGAAAGAGCAAACAAACAATCCTGTGTCCTGGAAAAACCTTCTTGCATATGTTTCTGGTACATTGGCTTAGAAATTGAGTGTAAATTTGGTGCCTAATCACCCTGCTGATACAGATTGATACAGAGTTTATAGAAGCAAATAAATATTAACAAGGCAGCCCCCAACATAGTATGTCATCTGTTTGTTTCAAATGTCAAAATACTGAAAGCAGAATCTTGGGGGTGCCCATGCCAAGAAATGAAAAATTGCTTTCCCACAGAGACCTCTGTGCAATCCTCGATTTAACTGGATGCCCTCATAAAACACAAGTGACAGAGTTCATGAGTGAGAAGCCACTGGAGAATTATGTCCGTGTTACTGTACTAGCAGCTCCTACTGGTTGATAGGTGCCTGTGCATCTATGTAGAGTACATTCATTTCTGTATATGGCTTTAAATATATATTTTAATTTTGTTATTTAAGTTTGGTTGACTACATTTTAGTCAAGTCAAGGCCTTAAATTATGATATATAAGAAGTAAATATAGTACAAATTACAAACAAGAATATTTCCATAGTGACACTGAATTCTAACTGGGTACACTGGTTCATGTTTTAGCATTTGGTTTATATTGCTAGTAGTACTAGTATAATGAGATAGGCTACAGCTCACAGAGGATGTCATTTATAGAATAGGAGTTGTAAGTTGTCCAGGGCAGCAGGGAAAGAGCAGAGGTTTTTGTTTACAAGTCAGCACCAGCTATCAGGCCAACAGTGAGAAGAGTCTCACATACTGTACAGTAAGTAAGGAAGTAGAGTGGGCAAATAAATAAGATTAGACAGCACAGGGCAACTGCAGGGTACACACAGAGACTGGTGCCCCAAAGCAATGCTTACACATTCTACCAAGAGCACTCTTCCCTCACTCAATCCTTTCTCTTTCTCTCTCTCTCTCTCTCTCTCTCTCTCTCTCTCTCTCTCTCTNGTTTCTATGTAAATCCTCTCCCCTCCACTAGCTGCACTAATGCTAAGTCCTCTGACCTCCTCTAGGAACCGCTCTTGTTACTATTTTTCTAGACACATTTCTTGAAATTATGCTCCATTTTCCAAAACTCTAAACACAAATGCATAACTGCAAGCTCATCTTCGCAAACTTCCTTGTGAAAACTGTGGACTCAAACCTGTTTAATTTTGCGTCAGAACCAAACTTTACCCTCAGATATCACACAAAAGCCACACATACTCTAGAAAATATATTACTGCAAAGAATAAAGAATAATTAACAGAATATAACACAACACAAGTATTTTTATAAATGATTAACCATACTATACTAAAATACACTGATACTGAGTGAAAAAGTTAATGTGCTCTAAAAATATGCAGATGTAGATGTTAATGTAACAAGTATATAAAACATCCATGTATAAAGCAATGAAAAAAGAATTAGTAAAAAAAAAGAAAGAAGTCACATTTATTCAGTCTCAGGTCTCTTGTGGATGAATTGTTCCAAAACAAGTGACCCGTGGCCCTCTTTTCTATCTATCCTGAGGCTCTGATTGGTGTGGGAACAACTTTGACTCTCGCTTTTTCCACCCAGAGAATTGTGTGTTAATTGGGTTCCAGCTGTGATTACTTGATTTAATGATATTGAATGCCAGTGCTTTCTAAATGAACACATGAGTGAACACAGGGGAACAGTGTTTTAGGAAGATGGAATCATGGTTTGGGATGTTGTAATTAAAAGGCCTGATTACAATATGTAAGAAATTGAGAAAACTGTAATTTATGTGACTAATGGGCTTAAAAGTGCTGTCTATGCTGTCTCTAGAAAAACATACATTCTGCTATGATCATCTTCACATTCACATTCCCAGTCGAAGCTGGACCAAGTGTTCAAAGTATGAGGTAATCTAATCAGTGCAATGGCATTCAAATATACCATAGGTTAGCTGTATCTGACCCTAATAAAACATTGACACATTACTAAGAGAAATGAAACGTGTCCTAATAGCGGCTTTCTAAAGACATCAGAATGAGAATAATCTGAGCTTGGTTAAGGATAAAGTTAAACCTTCAGCAACACTTGTAGTATAGGACTAACGCGTTTCGACTTTTGTCCTTCATTAGGGTAACCATAAAACACATTACTAGCAGCATTTATTTAAAAAATAACCAATATGCATGTATCAGCCAAAGGGTAATCCACCAAAGTGGGTTGGTGACTTTTAGCCAATCATTGGAGGCGAGGAGTATCCAAAATGACATAGGTGACACCTTCTCTGTGCACCTTGGAAGTAGATGTTGTCCCAGAAACCTCCTCATTGTTTTTTAAGGCTGGAGAAGGCCCACAAGTATTTCTAAAGTGTTTGGCCTTCACGAGTCAACAGTTGAACAGATAAATAGAAGCAGAAAATAAGTCAACACTGCTGCTAAACTCAGTCCATGGGTTCCATACTGAGCTCCAGGAGGTGATGAAAAGATATATGGTACTACAGTAACTGCAGGCGTCTTTGGTACTTGCTACAAGTAGCTACACTGATCAAGAGATGAGTCATTGATCATGAAGGATAGCACAGAGAAAAGCACTGCCTGGAAAAAACTCAAAGCAAAGCATGGCTTCACATGTCAGGTTTATTAAAGCCAACCTGGATGTATGTTCCTGGATGTAACCCTCTGGTGCTTAGGCAGACAAGACAATCATGTCAAAAAGAAAGAGAACACTGCATAGAATAACTTACTCACAAAACATTGATACAGGCAGCATCTTGGTTTTCCTCAGAATCTGGACAGCTTGCAGCCCCTCAGGATCACTTCAATGTTGCAAACCTGTCTTATATTGTTGGCAAACATAATCAGTGTATGATCATGGGCATGATTTTTTCACAAGACTGCAGCACTACATTGGGGTTATGGAAAGAGAATGATTTAGTATCAAGGATATTTTTTGACTTTTTTTTTTTTTACTTCAATTATAATAATACTTGCACTGATGAAAAAACTACTGCATCTGTCTTTGGCTGCAGATTGGTGATGATGTGTGTTTATGTTGTCATGCTCTGAGCTATTCAGAAAAACTTTCTGTTTGTTGAACTGTCCTTGTCACTTTAAACTGTGATTGGTGTAATTGTTTCAGAGCTATGAGAGCAGTGATGTGAGCAAAACAACTCATCTACATATATGTACCTCACTCAGACCTTTTGCATGTTGTATTGCTGCACTAAGATATATTTGAAGACTTGGCAGTATGGTGTTTATTAAAGTAACCACTTCCTTAAAGACCACCTTTGTTGTCATGCCACTAGATGGTGTCACTCAAACCTAATTACAGACTGTACTTTGCAATTGACATTGTGAGTTATAGTTTCACTTTCTTTGGGAGCACAGACAAAGAAGAAAATCAGGATTTTGGAATGGCAAAGGCAGAGTGGTGATAATGGTGTTGTGTTATCTGATGGTAGTCATGGAGGATATCCAAAATATAAAATGTACTTAGTAGTAAATGCGCTCTCAAAAACTCAAACTTTCAAAAAGGATTTGAAAGGGTTTTTTTTTTTATCACCTTCTGTGCAAAGACTTCTTTGCCAAACTGAAAACTGATCATTTGAAAACTCTTACAAAACACCATACTATTCCTTCATTCTTTAACTTTATTAACCAGATTTAACACTAAAATTTGCACCAGTCAGCGGGTAACCATGATAGATATCCGTCGTAACGTAATGACTAAATTAAGTTATAATTATAGTACAAGACAAAAACGTTCAAAAGAAACCATTACATGAGTAAGAAAATAATTGTTGTGGTCTGGAAATGAAATTAGGTACAGAGATAAAATGAGTTAGATGTGATTTGAAGTAGATTTCAGTCAGCAGGAGCAGCTGCCTGAAAGCCTGTAGAATCAATTATGGTGTGAGTGAGAGAGGGAGGAAGTGAAAATGGAGGTGGAAAGTGGGCACTGACAAACATTAATCCAGACAGGTATGAGGGAACTGCACTGCTAAGGGTTTTGTAAAATAGGGTCTATATTTTTTTATATAATATATATATAATGTTATTCAAAAAAAAGATTAGATGCGCAACATTATTATGTTTGCATTATGTAAAGTTCACATATGTTACACAGACTAGTATATGTTCCTATAGCTAAAATCCAATAGTCTATAGGAGAAGCTGAATTATGTAGTGAAATTCCTCTATTTCCATTAACCACATATTCAATGGGTTACTAAGCAGGGCTACAACAAGGTCATGAAAATGTTTACAGTAATGATTCATAATAACCTATTATTATTCTTTCCTGTCTGGTAACCTAAGTCTGCCTCAGAGCTGCAGTATTTTTCAGTCACATGTGTAACAAACAATGCAGTAATTAGAAAAAAAAGACAGTCTGTTATGATGAAAAATGCTGCTTATTAGTAGCACAACACTATTAATTGTAATTTCCTAAATTATATAGTTACAGCTACATTTGTCTCACAAATACTGATGAAGCTGATATTCTTTTTCTCCTCTTATTTTCAACAAATCTCAAGAGTACAGCCAAACCAACAATGACATCATCTTACTTTCAGATATAATATTGAAAACCCTTAAAGCATACTCTTCACTTTGACCACTAGTGATATTTCAGTATGTTTGTGAACACACTAATACGTGCACCAGCATATGGGTGACACCATACACATTCCTACCAGAGCATGCAAACTATGCTATTCCACATTATCAATTTGTGACAGGTCAAGAAATGTAGCTATTAGACTAGAACAGGCAGGTAAGAAGGAGACTGCTAAGAATTTAAATATGGACAGTGCAGGAATTTTGTTTATGTTTCATATTTAATACCTACTTGTTTTATTTTGTAATCCACACACACTTGTGTTGTATGTCACTCTCCCTGACTTGAGTTCCCACTGATTTTCCCACACACCTGTAACCTGTTTTGTAAACAGTCTTGCCCCATTTCTACCCTTGCGTCACCTCTAGTTTCTTGTCAGTGCCATTGTCTCCTTCATGTATACACACGTTTCCTTTTGTTCCTTGTGTTTGCCTGTCCCGTTTTTAACTTTCCTGCTGATTGCTTTTTTTTGTGTATGACCTGTGAATAATCAAGTTTCATTTTAGGGACTGTGTACTGTGTAGTTTTAGTTTTGCCCTCTGCCTCTGGGTCCCAGCTTTGTACTATAGTGTGACACAAACACTGCAGTTTGGTCAGAGACACTGAAGAGAAAGAAACAAGTGTTTTTGCTTTCAATAAAACCCTACAGGGTAGTGACAACTTTGCGAGTGTTTACAGACGAGGGTTTATAATGAATAAACTGAATGTGGACTTTTAAGTTTTATGTACAAGATTAATTTCTACCAGTTCCCTAAATTTAGTCTAGATTTCCCCCTGAATTCAAGACAACATAGTTTTTATGGTAATAGTTTAATTAAATGGAAATGTGGTAGGTTCCTTCTACATAATTCACACACATTTTGTATCTCCACTATAATTAAAATAAAAATGAATCCAATACTTGGTGAAGCAAGGTTAAAGACATTAAGTTTCTATTAAACACTTACAGTATAGTAGGAGTACAGATTATTCCAAAGAGTTATTTTTTCATTTCTTCACACAGTCTTTAGAAGTTTTCACATCATTGCATGTATAAATCCATATAAAATATTCTGTCTGTGTGTCTTCATGTTTTGCAGGGCCTGCTCTTGGCCGTCGTCACTCACAGCTAATGGATGTCTTTACCCAGTATGCCTATAATGACAGTTTCTATGACAATGGAACATGGGGCTTCAACGAAACAGACCACGAGCAGAAGCACCCCTACAACTACTATGCCATGCTGCTTACGCTGCTCATCTTTGTTATCGTCTTCGGCAATGTGCTGGTGTGCATGGCTGTGTCAAGAGAGAAGGCTCTGCAGACCACCACAAACTACTTGATCGTCAGTCTGGCTGTGGCTGACCTACTGGTGGCCACACTGGTTATGCCCTGGGTCGTCTACTTGGAGGTAGGAAAGCAGAGATGTACACACACGCACATGCACACACAAACACACTTTGTACATACTTGAAGAGATATACATAATCTGACATGCCCTATACAATAGACATGCTCTCTGCATCTTTTCCTTAACCTCCTTTTCTCTGTGTGTTTATCTTGTGTCATGGGACCAGGATCAGAAAACAAAAGTGGAGATAAATTAGAAAAAGGGATTTGCAGATTTGCAGTGTAATAGCTATAAGAGGGTTTGTACCATTAATAAAACATTAGAGGTTGAGCTCTGAAAGCAATTAGCGCCTCGCTTTTGGAAAGAATATAATCAACTTAAAAGACAGACCCCAATTTGGCATTGTAAGGTTAATAATAAGAAAGCATTTTAAATATATGACAGGTATTTATGTGTAATCTGACACCAGTACAATAATTGTGAATAAAGGGGCTGTACCAAGCACACTGCCTACAGTTATCAGCAGGTCAGAGACTCAAGGTGAAACTGGGGTGTAGGTTAACATGTTCACATCAGCATTGCAAATATCAGTCCTGCAGTGGTTAATGTAGCAGCACTATGTGACAACGTCAAAATGTCAGACTGTTCTATTCAGTCAGAGGTCAGATGTTTATGAATAATTCGTTTCAATTCTGATATACATAATTTTGCGTTGTCTGTTTTTTTTTTCTCTTTTTCTTTTTTTCTTTTTTGTAAAGCAGTTCTGACGCATCAACGCCTGCTAACCAGTGCAGCCTAAAACAGAAGAGAGACTGTGGTCGAGCATAAAATCAGCTCCAGTCTAAAAAAAATCAATAGTAAGCAGGATGTGGGCTATCTTTCAGAAAAATATCTCTCTATCGCTCTGTCTATGCTCATCTCTTCTGTCTATCTACGTGGTCCTGGGGTTATTCCTGACCATCAGGCTTTAGGTCACGCTGTCTGATGTTGAGAAAGGCAATCTAAGACTACAGGGACTCTAATCCTCCTGCGTCTCTCAGTGAGCCACGATGATTATCACTCTGATCAGATTACAGTGTATAAATCCATGGGATGTCATGGTCTGTCCCTGTCACTATGTATGTTTGTTTGTACATACAACACAATGGTGATCGGAAATATGTCACTTAGCCTCTTATGGGAATATTAGTACTTGTGCTTTTACTATTCAAATATTGTTTCTGTTACCTCTTTTTGTTGCCATTGGTACCAATTATGAGACTAAAGTTTGTTTGTCCGTAGGGGATACAACCTGCATGCTGTATTTGCTTTTATCAGAATTATTTACTTCATGTCTGTGTTGATGCGGGAAGCCGAGAAAACAGAGGGAGCCTAGATCAAACCATTTCAGAAAAGAGGGAGTTGCATTTTGACCAGCTCTCAGCTATCAAAGCGCTAAATATCAAGCATACAACATTCTCAGTTAAATATTAATTACAGGTAATATCATAGCAGAAAAGTGATTCTCTGATTAAGTAAAGTGGCTTGGACTGCACAGGTGTGTGCTGCTAACTGTGATGAACAGTTGAGCCAAACTGAAACTTTCACTAGGTAAAAGTTGTGATACTGCAGTTTTGGGAGCAACTTTATCACTTTGCGATCAGATCATCGTGCAAAATACCACTCTGCAAATAAAGTATAATTAAAGTATATTTATGATTAGGGAATATTGTCATATTATCACCATGCCGAACCAGCATGCAAGCAATTTGTACACACCCAGCAGACATACAGAATATGGGGCGCTGTTTGTAAAGTTGATCACACTGAAAATAACATAACATAATATTGCTGTAAATTTCAACATTTATAGCAATATTTGTGACCGTAGAAATATATTTAATAGTTAAATATAAATATTAAATATAAATGTTAAATGTTACATCTAAACATTTGGGGTGTAACTAAATATTTAGCTTATATGCAAATTACACTGCTGGTCACCAGAAGTACCAAAATAAAAGCTTGTGATGGTCAGACTGTGTGTTTATAGAATAAAAAAACAAATTCACACCAACTTATTGGGGGAAATGAACACTTACATGAACAACATACATTAACGAGATAATAACCACACAAAATAACAAGCCCGTGTTAACTCGATCACTTCACTATAGTAGTAAGAGTTAAGCGTTGTAGCCACAGGCAGTGACAATCATCACACATCNGTTTATAGAATAAAAAAACAAATTCACACCAACTTATTGGGGGAAATGAACACTTATATAAACAACATACATTAACGAGATAATAACCACACAAAATAACAAGCCCGTGTTAACTCGATCACTTCACTATAGTAGTAAGAGTTAAGCGTTGTAGCCACAGGCAGTGACAATCATCACACATCAGCCAGTGAGCATATTGTATCGGATCGGCTGAGGGAGTAACACTGTGTTGGCTAGCAACGCTTGAGGCTACGTGTGTGGTCGCTACAATCAATAATTTTAGCCACCAATCAGAGATAGAGTGTTTTCGGCACTACTTTTTGAGAAGCAATTTTTTGCCTACTGCTGAGTACTTTGGGAAAATTTCCAGTTTCAGACTGTTACTTTACAGTCAGATGCATTTACATTCAGTTTAACTTGTTCTGATTATAAACATGAATAGACACTGTCATAATAATTATTACTCCACCACCTCTCCTGACATCTAGGTGCATGAGAGTGAGACAGAGAAAGGTGCAGGATGCAGGGACAGTGCAAAGACCATTTGCTATGGTGAGTGATGAAAATGATAAGACGGCTTAGAATAATTTGTCAATAGAAATATTGAAAGGGAAACATTTCAGTTAGGGTGCCCTTTATGACCAATAAAGTCATGAGAGTATCACTTTTTTGAAAATTTGATAACTTAATATTATATCATATCATTCAACCACTTTATGCTACGCTCACTCAAACTATAAATCAACAATGGATCCTTAAATTCAATGTGAGTTACTTGTAAAGGCATAGATTTTACCTGTACAGTATATTACTATTATTAAATCAATTCATCANGTGATAACTTAATATTATATCATATCATTCAACCACTTTATGCTACGCTCACTTTCAAACTATAAATCAACAATGGATCCTTAAATTCAATGTGAGTTACTTGTAAAGGCATAGACTTTACCTGTACAGTATATTACTATTATTAAATCAATTCATCAACTCAACAATTTCTATACTTTTAACTTTTTATTATCTTCTAAAATGTGACCAGCACCACATTTCAATTGCTTCTGACGTCCTTGCTACCTGGTGAATGGAATT